>JAVFBZ010170112.1:0-64094 GCA_032466195.1 Katharina tunicata | reverse complement strand
ACAAAACCGAATTGTTTGTGTGTCTAACATTGTGATTTTCGGGCAACAATCCCGAATAGTTAGTTTTGTTAAACGCTTAGATTTTCGATATATGGGCAAAGAAACGAATTGTTTGAATGTCTAGCTCTGTGATTTTCGAACTAACGGGCAACAAAACCGAATTGTTTGGTGTCTTACTCTGTGATTTTCGAACTAATGGGCAACAAAACCGAATTGTTTGTGTGTCTAACATTGTGATTTTCGGGCAACAATCCCGAATTTTTAGTTTGTCTAACACTGAGATTTTCGATCTATACCAAGAAAAACCCCAAATTGTTTGTGTGTCTAACACTGATTTTCGAACTAATGTGAAACAAAACCGAATTGTTTGTTCGACTTACTCTGTGATTGTCAAAGTGATGGGCATAAAACACAAGATGGCAAGTTTTGTTTATTGTGCATATCCATATAAATATTTTGTTCAATGTCATTTCCATCCTCTATAAACACCGCTCGAAGTTATTTATACTAATGGATAACAAACCCCGAATTCTTTGTGTGTCTTACACTAGGATACTGATTTCTAGGCGCTTGTACCGGTTTATTTCTTGTATCCTGTCATCTTATGTTGTTTGTGTCGTGTGATAATGCTCTCCTTTGTACATTGCGTCGAACGCCATCCTATAAAGAAAATCAACTTAAGTACAGCTTTAACCCCTAAAAGACAGAGATAAATAGAAGGGATTTAACAAAGTAGTTTTAAATCATATTAAAATCGATGTTAAATAAATGAATATTACCTGTACGCTATACTGGTGCATGATTTGACAATGTTCGAAAATAGATTCAGTGTTTCTAATATGACTAGTAATATTTTAGTTCGATTTTTAAGTTGAATATAACTTTATTGTTCTAGACTCTTGACAGTAAAATTATAAACCATTAATCCCTTATCCACAAAAGCCACTTTTTTTTCGTGAAACATTTTCTTACTTAATTGCACTTTTTAGCTAATATCTTACCGTTTGTATTGAAAATTAAGATGCCCAGATTTACAAAGACATTTGTATGTTGCTTTAAAATTCCAAATGGAGAATGTTTTGCATTAAAATGTTTAAGAATCTTTGTTTGAGGATAAGCCCCGAGAATGACAACAAATTAAACTGAATAGTTTAGAATTATCTAAAGTAAAAGCTTTTGTGAAATATTATAATTTATGCAATATATTTTAAAATGAGCATACGGTCACTGAAATTGCCCAAGGCACAAAGCAAGACCCACTGCAAATAAGTTTCCCGATTGGTCTTAAACCATAGAGCACCAGAGCACAGGAATCTTCCGCCAACCAACCATGCAGTTTGGATTAAGAGAATTGTTTATATTTTACTGTATTAAATGAAGACAAAAGAGTGAAACTTGGCATAGGATTTTGGTCTTCCTCATGGCTATTCTTTGTATATTTATAATTTAAAAAACGAATAATATAATATCTCCAGTTAAAAGTAAATTAATTCAGTGGGATCAAAGTTCGGTGATACATTCAAAACAAATTGAAGCTAACTCCTCTGGATCAAAATGAAGCAATTATAAATAGGTGTTGGCATGTAGTACAAATATATAGGCTAGAATGCAAAATATGATCGTAACTATGTAGCAAGTGCTTCAAAGTCCAATTGACATCATGAAAAAGATACGACTTTATTAATATTACAATGGACGGCGATTTATTGTGATTTATCACCACTTAAGCTCCAATGCTATGGCTCTGATATTTGGTTGTATTTTAAGGTTTGTTTGTTTTCGAGCAGCCACCCCCTTCAACATAGCTCGACTCTCCTTACTACATCAAACAATGCTAATATCACTCCTTTGAAATATGGCCGAGAGCAAATTACAAAAATGACAACCATTATTCGATAAAACGGCAATAAAGACGGTTATAAAGTTAATCAAATTTGGTGTTAAGAGGTCAGCCTACATAAAGAGCCTCGATAAATTCATATACTCTCAAAGAAAAGACGTTTGGCCTTCAGAATAATGTAACTCTACGGATTACTAATATGCAAATAGCTTCCTTTTTATTACAACCGAAGTCTGGAAAGGTTGTCTTGTCTGATTCATACAGTTACGAAACGACAGTTGATAATTTCAACGACTGAACACATTCTGGAGAAAATAAGTGTTTCTTTTGCAAATCTATGAAATCGGAAACTATTGGTTGGTCATTAATATTAATTTTTATTGAAATATTAACAGATCACATCATGTAAACATCATCCCAGAAAAACTGTTTAAGAAATATTACCAAGTTATGTCGGACAACGTGTCTACACTGTCTTTAACAAAATGTATCCTTGTAACCAGGAAAATGTGAATACTAAGAGTTGTAGCTGAATTATATACCTTTGGTGCTTTAATGGTTGCGGGGTCGATTGCGCATGGTTTTCAGAAACATCTTTCGAAACATTCTCTGTGTGATAAAAGTTCTGTTTATAGTCATTGTCCAAACGACACATATAGTGGTACCACTTTTAAATTTTATACCATTGTTTCAGAAAGCAGACCAGAAAGTGGGTTGTTCACAGGAAATATATGTGGAGAAGATGACCAAGCTGTAGATTTGACGGTAAAAACTGTGTCTAGAAGAGAAAATCGTCACTCTATCACAGGGGTAAGAGAGACTGGCAGTGACAATTCATTACACAGTCTGTATGGAGAAAGTATTTCTGGTCAATGTCGAGAAGATCAAAATGTCGCCACAGTTGCGGACGGGAGCAAGGACAAACAACATTCTGCTTCCTCGGTTAATGTATATAAAGAAAGAAAACCTTTCTGTACTGAGCCTAGGGAAACTGAAACAGAAAAGCCCAGGGCAGAGAGAAAAGGTTTTTCTTCTGACACCTCTCATACAACGTTACAATTGGACGTCAGTTATCAGCCACCATCAACCCTTGAACTCGGGAATGAGAAAAACGACTCCTGGGAAAAGTGTGAAGAACACTCTACTTCTCTTCTCTTCCGTGAGCAGAACACACTCCAGAAGCACACAGATGACAGACAGTTCTGCTCGATGGACTTAGATAATGGTCAATCCGATTCACCAAACAGAAACAGTTACACGTCTACCCCAATACTCACCAACATCCACTATACTCCAACTACCAACTCTAAAGAAGAAAACTCAGAGAAAATACCGTCCCATAACCGTCAGTCTATAAACTCATTGCATCAAACCCTTCTCTGCAGTCTTCCAGATAAACAAAACTCCAAGAAACGGCCTGTCTGTAAGCCACCTGCTGACGAATATTCTTTCTTTACGCAAACTAGTACTGAACGACACAAGAGTTACCATTCTACTGATCGATACTTCACGCACCAGTCACCCCAAACCGGTAGGTCCAATTCGGCAACTATCACGAAATATAAAGGTTAATTAAGAGGAGCCCGTGTTTATTATGATATGACTTTCAAGTCGGTTCATTTACCACAAACCAGGGGCAAGTGATTGTTTATAGAGAGTGCCATTCCTTGTAAGACACACGCATTTAGTGCGTGAAATGCTAGTAATTATTAAATTAGCTTTTGTAATTAATATTTATACACCATTAAATGTGTTGTAACAGGTTGCAACGGCTGTGCTCTATACGAATTAAAAAATAAGTAAATATAAATTTAGCAGCGATATGACGTTACAATTTAGAGATCAAAGGTAACTTTGAAAGACAAAATTGGAGACTGGGATATATATATTTATGCAAGAACCAGCTTATCAGAATAACCCAAACCATAAAAAAACACATTTTTGGGTAATATCTAGATAAGAAAGAGATGCTACTTTAATATCCCTGTGTCAGTGAGTGCTCCCGTTGAGAAAGATTCGCAGCAATTATACCTGGATGCAATTTCGTGATCGTTTTGCCCGGAGCGAATGTAACTCGGTAAGGGCTTAGCCGGGTTCCGGATTCGAATACCGGTAGGGGCATGCCAACATGTCTTTCTCTACATAATAACAAAAAAAATGTAAATATAAAGCTAGAAATGGAGAATTTTTTATCCGTTTTCGCAATATTAGCTTGCTTACCAAAAAGAGGCGCAAGGAATTGCGAAACGGACGTAGATACTTTGAAAAGGCCGGTTTTCCGTACCTGAATATATAATCTGTTACGATGTTCTTGTAGATAGCAGTGAAAGGAAGAGACGATATCGAACCATTTTCTCTTCGGGCCAGCTGGAGTCTCTTGAGGAGATGTTTGCCATGACTCATTACCCAGATGTCATAGCCCGAGAGAAGCTCTCCAAAGAAACCGACCTGCCAGAATCTAGAATTCAGGTAAGACGTTTGTAATTGAGTATTTACTCTAAGAATATGGGTATCTTATTATGCGTTCCAAATTTTTTCTGAACACCAAAGAATTTAACAGAAATGGTAGATCGACAGTTTACCATAAATTACACTAACATTTAAAAGAATACATAGTAAAAACAATGCACGTAACATTATCCAGAATTACTTTCTACAAGAATCGTTTGTGATCAGTTTCTAATATATAGCTATGGTGTCTCAGAACAGTTTTAAGAATTCATCCATATCAAAAATGATGTAATAATTTTCTACATTCTAGTAATAAGTATGCATTTTTTGCCACTGACAACCTCAAAATCTGGTCAATAATATTTGGGTTGTTACAGATTTGGTTTCAAAATAGGAGAGCGAAATGGAGAAAGTACGAAAAACTGGGGAATTTTGGAGGTTTACAGGACCTAACGGATGTCACTTTTGTTCCAGCACCAAAATCTTCCCCCAGAATAGATACTGTGAGTTTACAGAAGTTAAACTTAAAAAGAATAGTCTGTGAGGCTTGCCGTTTTAATTGTCAACATCGGTCCCAGCTTATTTTTAACTCATCAGAATACAACTTTATCGAAGGCTACGGATAGCTTGTTTCCGGTCTGACGTCACGTTAACCCAATCCACAAGTTTACTGCATTTTTGCCATACGTATTCAATATTTTTAAGGGTATTGTAACGAATAAATTTGGTCCGGGATCTGTAAACAACTGGTAGACTGACAGAGGCAGAATTTTAACCTGTCCTCGGCATGACAATGCCACAATGTGTAGCATTTCGTTGCAATATAGAGGCCTAGGACTAGAGAGTTTGGTACCTCTGACACGTACCGCCGAGTTAAACATGTCGAACTTCATAAGTTGTTGATCTTACACTTTCGACTAGATGTTGTACAGTTATGGGGCACTGATTAAAATAAACTATACCTTGGTTTGCCTTGTTGTCCACATTCTCTGAATATTGGTATGTGTTAATGATAAGCTTTCTTTTCCTTTAAATACTTCGCCAACACATTATTGCGAGAAGCATTCATTTCTGTTTGTCCATGTGTGTGTATTGCACACCTTTCGTCATCAATATCATGGCAATAAGTATTATCAGTAGTTTTCAGAATTCCGCAGCCACATATGGTTAATCAAAGACACTTTAGATCACGCAATGTCCTAACATTACATAGTTTCAATAAACAATTCATTTTAATGAACCGCAATTATATACAAGTAAATAAACCCGATGCCACCTGCCAGACCGATATATGGTTACCTCCAGTCGCTGATCGTGGCTGCTGAGAACTGTAGCCCATCGTTGACCACGTGGTGACAAGGTTGCGTCTCCCTTTCCAAAGGCCATACAGAAAAAAAAAATTGCACTGTCATAGGACAGTTTAACAAAAGGTAAAGTGAATTTAAATTTATAAAAGCGATTACATTCTGTGAAACGAAATTGCATTAGTTCAGTCCTGAAAACCCAACACATTTAGAGGATGGAAGTGTAATTCTTCTTACCCTCAGTCTATACATGATAGATAGTGCATACCATTCAAAGATTGTGTTTTACGTTTTACATTGTTTAGTTGAAGATTTGAAACATCTTACTAATCGTTGTTTCATTCTCTGAATGCTGAAGAAGGATTTTAGTATTAAACCTTTTTTTTTGCTTCAGAACGTGGCCAGACAGCCAAAAGACGAGAATACATCAGAAGTGGACGATGAACGAAATCTGCCCCCCATCACCAATGTTTACGGGATTCCCCCATTTTTCTATCCACCGAACATGATCATGAACAGAACCCTCAAAACCACTGAGTCGAGACGGAAGAGTATAGCGACACTGAGACTGAAAGCCCGAGAATACGAGGCCGCAATACACCTATAAATGACACTGCCAGTTTAGTTGAAATGGGTAATGATGTCTTCCTAGATAATTGGCATCCGTTTTCATAAAGTATCCACAACAGCAATGTACCAATCGGTACTGTGCCCATTGCCCAATCAAAACATGTATTCATAATCAAATATACAATTTGAATTCAATTAAGTTTGTGTTTTTTCTTCCTTTCTTATATGATTTTCACATTATTCTGCTACATGGGTAGACTTCAACATTTGGATTTTGGACAGAAACGTTTTGCAAGCGAGTTTAGGAATTCAGACTGTTCGCATCCCGTCATACTTCGATCAGGCCAGCCCCTGTACCAAAGAGAATATGACCACAAACACAAACAAATGGCAATCTATAAAGTATTTTTGAAATGTCTTAACAAGTTACCAGCTAGAGATGAAAAGCTAATTTGGATTTGTTTACTAGTTTGAACAACTCTTTGTTACACATTTAAAACCCATACAAACAATCAAAAACAAACTTGTTCATCAAGACAAAATTCTCAAAGACAACAAGAATGATGTGATCTATGTGATAAGATGTTACCCGCCAACCTCTTGGCAAGCGCTTTAACCAACGTAAACGTCCACAATCAAGACAAGATTCAGCCCATTTCATTCACACCTCAAACACTGGCCACATGTTTGCCACTGAGGATGTGATAATAATGGATAGGGAGGCACCTTATACCCAAAAAGTCTCCTTAACACCCTGTTCAAAATAAGGTGCCTCCCTATCCATTATTATGAGTTTGGTTGGGCTCTTGCTTGGTTGAGCTCAGGGTCATTGACTTATACCCCAAAAGTCTCCTTAACACCCTGTTCAAAATAAGGTGCCTCCCTATCCATTATTATGAGTTTGGTTGAGGTCAGGGTCATTGACTTATACCCAAAAAGTCTCCTTAACACCCTGTTCAAAATAAGGTGCCTCCCTACCGATTATTATGAGTTTGGTTGGGCTCTTGCTTGGTTGAGCTCAGGGTCATTGACTTATACCCAAATAGTCTCCTTAACACCCTGTTCAAAATAAGGTGCCTCCCTACCCATTATTATGAGTTTGGTTGGGCTCTTGCTTGGTTGAGCTCAGGGTCATTGACTTATACCCAAATAGTCTCCATAACACCCTGTTCAAAATAAGGTGCCTCCCTATCCATTATTATGAGTTTGGTTGAGCTCAGGGTCATTGACTTATACCCCAAAAGTCTCCTTAACACCCTGTTCAAAATAAGGTGCCTCCCTATCCATTATTATGAGTTTGGTTGAGCTCTTGCTTGGTTAAGCTCAGGGTCATCGACTTATACCCAAATAGTCTCCTTAACACCCTGTTCAAAATAAGTCGATGACGCTGAGCTCAACCCTACAGGAGACTTGAGATTTAAATTGTCCAGTAACTGTGGTAATCTCAGCAACAAAATAAAAGACTACATAAGAAATAGACAACGGTAATACCTGTACAGTCTGTCTTACACCTGTTAGATATCATTGTATAGTTCACCTTTCAAAGCTGTTAACAAAATTTTGTTTAGATTGAGAAGAGCTCACCATAAACTAGGGTTTCCATTGGTTTATTTGTTTATTCATGTGCTGAAACAACTTGGCGACTTCGTATAAAAGTACTTCACAATGTAGCTATCATATGATATGGTGACCAGATTTCTAAAAGGACAACAGGAGTCATTTCTGGCTCTGCGGTAATAAAACAGAGGCTATTTTGGGTTAGGCCTAATGCCCTTATTTTGTTACCTGGTAATTATATCGACACAGTCACACAAATTATTTGAAACTGAAAGCAACAAACAATCAAGTATGAAAAATTCAAATTTATTATATATAAGAAAACAAACACTGTAAAGTAACAAAAATAAAAAATATTTGCACAAAGACATCCCAATAGTGCTATAAGTACGCAGAAAGAGATTGTTCATAAACAGAATTTACAACTTATCCTGTTCATACTATATATCCATAACAAATCCAACAATACAGACCAAACGATTCTAACATTCAATGTTATAAAATACTTCTGGGGAATATTAATATACACGTATGAACAATACTGTACATATCACATATCTACAATTCATAAAAGATCACATGTGCATAACTTAAACAAGAGTTAAAACTTCTGGGGATATCACAGACTTTAAAATACAAATAAATTATATATAAAAAACATGGTAGGTTCCATGAATATAAAAAATGTATCGTCATAAAGTATCTTTCTGTATTGTTGAAATAATAGTGTTCATGATATGTCTAGTTCTATTAAGGTAAGTAAGGCCACATTACATTTAGGGTTTGACACACATTAGCTAAGACAAGGGCTTTGAACCTTTCAATATTTTTTGGTCAAATTTCAGAGCGCTTTGTTTGTTATATAATTTCGTAACAAACAGATTTATCTTATACTTGACCTGTATATATATGGCCAAAGGTTAACTAATAACAAATAGTATTATTTGAACTAGTATCATTAGATGTATATCTGATCATTCATTTACTTGCATCTATCTCTTGATCAATCTGTAAACAGTAATATTGACTGGAGGTCTGATCATTCTTGTAAACATGCTCGCTGAAGTTTAACAAATCACCAAAGGCTATTCTGCTTTGATTTTAGCTGTCAAAGATGCTATATGTGTGGGTTCAGGCACAGACCAGGGATTTGAGTCTCTTCAAGACTCTGATATCAGCCAATTCAACAAGGTTTGCTCAGTTTAATGATCATTACATAGTAACATTATTTAGGCCTTTAATTTATCTTATATGAAGTTACAAAGACTCAAATGGCCTTACATCAACTTCTATGGGTGTGTATAACTCTTTATAGACCACAGGGCCATTACTGTATATTATAGGTATAGTTTTATTCCCATATTGATACAGTATGATAACAATTAATAAGCCTTAAATTATGACTTTCCATTTGCAGTTTAATCCAAAAGGGATCAACTGTTGTTCTATAAAACACATGAGGAATTTAAAATGACCGTCTCAATGATTTGAAACTGATGTGGACAAGAGATGCTGGGGAATGTTATCTGCTGTCAGGATATGCCACTTGATATCTCCCCTGCTCCAACCAACTCTGTGAAGACAAAACAATTAATGAAGACACAAACAATTTAACATGCATGTTCTTTGACAAAGTTCACATTACATGTATATAGTTTCATGGTGCATATTGTGGATATTTGTCTGTACAGACATCCAGGGCCAGAAAAAATGCAAACCTTCCTGGCAATCTGACATCAAACATCAAAAATTTCCTGGCACTGTAAATGAGATATTACTAGAAAACTGGTATCGGCAAATTAATTTAAGTAACCTATCGTTCGCGCTACAGGTTATGCAAACTGAAAACGGATCAATTTCCAACATGGGGTACGTGGCCATCTATACTAGAAGCGTCCCTGTAGCAGTGGTCGGCGTGAACCCCAAACACGCACTTTACCTTAAACCATCTTGTTGGAAAAATGATCAAAACAATTGAGAAAAGTCTAGTCTATACTATCCACACTTGTCATGCCAAGAGACAGGGCTCTAAACAAATTAATCTAAACTTACATTGTTTGTGTTTTTAAAAAAAGATTATACTTTTAAATTTTGTTTGTTTGGATGTATCATGTTAATTGTTATATATTGCTTGTTACCAATATCCCTTAATAAGGCTTAAAGTTCTTTTTATACTAAAAAAACAAAAAAATTCCACACAAAAAGGACTAAATTAGAATAGACTATATATTTGCAAGAGTTGTTTCCTTTTAAACATGGCCACGCGTTTCAGATTGACGAATTCAGATTTCCTCTGCTTTTAAGCCAGCCGTTCACAGGCAAAATATTTAAAATCTTTAAAATATTTAAAATAACCTATCAAAATATAGACAAATAAGGTGATCTTCAGGTGTATTTCTTTAAACTTCTGGCTGGTTAAAATTCTATTACACAACAGGCACCTTATTTCAGGTCCTCCATATTAATAATATACATTTTCCATTCGGAGCCTACCTGTAGTGATATGGGGTCTCCATAAATCTGTCCATGTAAACCTGGTGTGTGTGTATCCATGAGCAGACCAGAGCTGACCTCCATTGTGTAGTGAGCACTCACATAGTTCTTCAGCTGAGGTCTAGTTAGACTGATATCCTCCAGGTGACCGTCTACATCCTCATCACGTAATGCAATCCTGTATAACCTCACCTGAGAAAAGCCAAGTAAAGTGGTATTTACGTGATCAAATTTACCATAATATATGTGACCGGAGACTTGAGTGTGCCGTGACATGGTATTTTGAGATACTTAGGTCAGAAAGAATTCTCAGATTAACACATAAAGCAAGATTAACTATATTCATAATGACTGCACATGACTTATTTTATAAACCAGAACAGCACAAACAGAGGACTATTACACTCTTGTAAGAGATTATTAAGAATAATTTTTTATTCAGATTAATTCTGATAATATATATAAATTCAGAGTAACTGAATTAAAAGATTTACTAGAAAGAAGCAATTCTGGCATCCATCAATTTCTTTGACAAATATATGAAGCCCATACCTCATCCACTGTTGCTTGGAGGTAATTTGATACATCCCTGGCTAAATATATATCCGGATTATCCAGGACCTGAAAAAGGGGGAATACCCATTGATTGATATCATTATTGTCATATTTACATAGTCTATGCACAAGGGTCTTCTTATTCTTGTGTAGAAGTAGTGCCCAGTAACTCAAAATAAATTTTTAAGAAAATGTATGCATTTAATAACAAATTACAACAATATTTTACCCCATAAAATAGTTTCCAATGTATGAGCATTCCCTGAAATCTGACCAATATTTATAACAGTACACAACAAAAAAAGTTATAAATATATGAGCATTCCCTGAAATCTGACCAATATTTATAACAGTACACAACAAAAAAAGTTATAAATATATGAGCATTCCCTGAAATCTGACCAATATTTATAACAGTACACAACAAAAACAGTTATAAATATATGAGCATTCCCTGAAATCTGACCAATATTTATAACAGTACAAGTGAACAAAAAGTCCTACCCAGTTGGTGGTGAGTATAACTCCTGTCATCTCTGCTTCCACACCATTTACTGTTCCATTAATAAATAGAGACATAGTCTGGGCTGAAATATAAACCCAGAACATGGTGGAGAAAGATCTAACTTTCTAAAACAAACAAATCTCTTTGTAAGTTTGTTTTAATATAATTAGGAGCATGTCTTCTAAAAATCCTTCCTGGACAAAAGGTTGTTTGGTTGGAGGTCTTGGTTGCTCTGGTGCCCTTTGAACTCGACAATAGGAACAAGGTGTTTGTATTATTCACTTTGTAAAATCGATGCTATGTTGACACATCAATGTCTAGCTTCTCCTTTAGGGCTTGGAAAACTTGTTCAAAGCAACATCCCCAGGACAGTCAGCATATGTTTGTCATTGTCACATTAACTATGAACCGTGTTACATATTTACAGGGATAACATTAGATAGTATGGATAACAACTTCTGGTATATTACCGTTGCAACGTTTCTGCCTAGATGCTCAGACAATTTCAAGCAATGATTACAGATCTCAACTTTACCTGTTAAAATCAGTTGAGATTTGTAACCACAAATCAGTTGGGATTTGTAATCATTGCTTGAAAACATTGCTTGATTGCTGGCAATATACCAGAAGTTGTTATCTATAATATATTATGTCTTTCCAAGTGTCTCAAAATTCTATATGTCTCTAAAAGAAGATATTCACAGGGATGTTCAGTTTCAGTGGAATGTGGGATTGTTCTGGAACCTTCCTCAATCAACAGGGGGGTTTAAACAAGATCAGCATTAAAGTTGGCTGTGTACTTTTTTTTATTTTTTATTATTAGTATCATTTAATATAAAAACATTGTAGATACCAAAAGAAAATGGATTATGTCCCTTACCTTGAGCATCATATCTGAAGAGAAAGTGATTCCATTGGAGAGCCTGAAGAGTTGTGGATCCTGATATGACGTTAGAATCCAGTTTAGCATGGATGTTCCCATTATCCACATAAACACATATATCTCTGTTCAGTGTACAGATTATAGGGTTTGAGCCTGTGAACCCAGTTGAAAGCTGAACCCACACAGAAAATGTAAAGCTGCAACAACAAAATATATTTTTTTAGCAAGTCACAGTATACAGTTATTGAATTGTATAAGCAGGAATAGATCATGGCAAGTATTATAAATTGACAGCATTTCTCCAAAAACATTAAACTCATGGGGGATTAGTGGACTGTATTAAAAAAAGCCAGTTTATTTCATGGAGTGTTTTCTTTAGATCTCTATCCAATATATAACATCTGGTAAAAACACATCTCCTTTGGATCCATGGTTCTAACATAGTTTCCTTATTTTCAACAAAATCTCAAATCTGTAAACTGAGATAATAAGATAAGGAAACACAGAGTTTGAATCCATGACCTCGTCGTCAGCAGTTCAAGCACATGACATGAAGCCAAAGGGAAATAACTCCCCTTCAGAGGATGAAGGTTATACGAGTGGACACCTATATCAAAAGTTGCCACTTAAAGTACCTTGCACAGAGGTTATATAAATGGACATTCATCCAGTTACCTGTCAGTAATTTGTAGAGCTGAGAAGTTTGTCAGGTGGACATAGTCATCCACTCCATCAAACTGCAGTGCTGTATTCTGTGGCTGTAGGCAGGTAGCCTGGAGTTGTGCCCAACTAACAGCCGTTTGATTAAACACCATCACCCCTAAACGTCCCCCCGTTATGTGGGAATCATACACACTACCTGAGTCCACCAGCAACTCATCCCCCGAGTAAATCTGTAAACTGGAACAATAACATACACATCAACTACAGTCCCCAACATATATGTAGCAGCTTCAAAACATCCCACTATGCAAAACATATAGCAGTCACCTAATGAAACATTCTTGGGAAATGACACAGTTAGTTTGCTTATACATGTTTTCTTAATACTTTTTTTTTACCAATATATTAAAAATAATACTTTAATGATACCTGGACAAGAGGTACTATGGAAACAATCAGTTTACTAGAGGGGACGTTGAAAGAAATATTAACATCAATTTATGAATAAAATAATTCATTTAAATATTTACTAACTTGGCAAAAAAATAGCTTTGATAATTTTTACCTGATGAGACCAATAGAGGGTTGGTGAGTCAAATACCATCTATAAGAAGTTTGATGATTCCAGCCAATCATAGCAGGGTCATGCCACAATACTGACACCTGATTGGTTGTATCAATGCTGTGCCAGATTGCATTTCCCATCATGCTCCCTGGTCCAGTAGTAGAATCTACAAGCTAAAGACCCAAATTATGTGACTTGTAATTTATATAACACTTTTATTAGGCCTATATCTTAACTCAATGATGTTTCTTGCATTAGGCATACATACCAAAAAGACTTAAACAAAACAATTACAACTCAATTATAGGACATCAGAGTGCGTACTGAGCAAACGCAAATAAAACTTGTAAAAATTGTAGCCTAAAATCAAACTACACACATTAATGGCAATATGATTGATTACATTATAGTTGACATTGATGTCACTCACTTTGATTTGAATGCCCTTTATTCCAGCTCTGTACTGGGTGCTGTCATAGTTATAGTTGTCATGACGCCATGTAACCAGATAAAACTTCCTGTTATTGACATATCCAAACACAAATCCAACATAATTGTTGTACTCTGAGCTGGCCACATGTACAGCTCCACTATATCGTACTTCACTGTACCCCTGAAGGCCTGGAAAAACAATTAAAAAAAAGAAATGAAAAATATACAAATACATGTGCAGATAGCATCTAATGTGGAAGATCATGAACAAGAAGCCATCTAAAGAGAATATAGCCAATCAAAGACAGGCAAACAACCTGGTCAAAACTATCTCTCAACTCTACGTTTGGCAAAAATAATCAGTGGGAATAATGCTATTGGTAAATGTATCTGCTTCTATGCAGGTCATGGGACTGCAATATGACATATTCAGTTGGCAAAGATGCAGTTTGTTTGTTTGATTGGGGTTTTATGCCGTATTCAGGGTTATAGACCAATTGCACGGAAGCACCATGTTGAACTCAAAGTGAGGCGATCTGCTCTTTTGACGCGATAGATGACGTGTCACATGCAATGTCACAAAGGTTTCCTTCACCAATGATGCAAAAGAAATACCGGTACAGTACGGTGATGTCATTATTTTGACACAACGTCACAATGAGTGGCGTCTGGAGAGCATGTAGCCTCACGTAATTTAGCAGCGCCACCTCTTCCGTTAAAAAGGTCTATTTCACTTATACAACAGCGTGCCAGCCAATCGGTGAAGGAAACCACCTTAAACTATGCTGGCAACATTCAAGACAGGAAAAAACATTTACATAACATTAACAAAACAAGACACCCCAACTAATCAGCATCCTGTGCCCCTTAACTCAGAGAGCACTGGTCACAGGAGGCTCCCACCCAACCACCCACGCAAAGATGCAGAAGGAAGCCCCAAAAATACAAGGCTGTTCATTAAAAGGGGTAACACATGTTTGTTTTTGAAAATGTTTAAACAGCATTTGAAGTTGGGCACATAACAAAAACATGACTTGGATGGGTTTTCAACTTGTGGGTATTTTGATCAATTGTTTTTGAAGCTTGTTATATATACAGTTGAGTAAAGACTTTGTTAGAGCCTTCACTACAAATGACACTGACCAATGAGCATGGCTGGTTGTTGTGTAGTTTGAGTTTGTTGTATATTCCTCCCTTGATGAGACACTATCCATACAGGGTCAGGTCCAGACTGAGTCGGATCCAGGTTAACCGTGATATACTCTTCAAAGGAGGTTGAGTTAATGTATTTATTGAGAGGACAGTGATCATCAGAGTTAGGGGTAGTGTCTCCATCAGAGTCCAATTCACATTCATCTCCTACACCATTGCCTTGAAATAACACAAGGAAATATTTGCTTTACATATAATAACCATTTCTAATTATTTGTTTGATTGGGGTGTTAAGCCATTACATACTTTAAGGTTATTTAACTCATAAGACCCCCTTGACATCACTGACCAACAAACTGACTATAAAATACAACCATAGGAGGCAAAACTGGGCAGGTCAATAAATATTATTACTGATTACCTTTAGCTCAACCACAGTAAATAGCATTACAGATGTCTCTTAGAATGAAGGAAGCTCAGAGGAAACTCCTGCCAGCAAATATCATTTGGGTGTCTTCAGCAAATAGCCCAGCCTGAGGTGATCCAGTAAGGACTAATACAAGTTGGTAATTGCATGCCTGAGGTGATCCAGTAAGGACTAATACAAGTTGGTAATTACATGCCTGAGGTGATCCAGTAAGGACTAATACAAGTTGGTAATTACATGCCTGAGGTGATCCAGGCACCTCATCCACTCAATAAAATTCATTGACTTTGGTATAAAAATAATAGCGGAAATTCTTAGCTGAGAGATTAATACTTCATAAATTGGCTTCAGTAATGTGACCATTTCCACTCAGCTGTATCCTGCCAACAATTCAGTACTCGTCATTTATACGATCTGTAACCGTAATCTGATGTACAGTGTAACCACGCTATAACCCGCCAGTTGGGAGACATAAACTCAACGCGCGTTATAAGATTAGCGCGTTATAGAAAAAAAATCGTAGGCAATACACGTATTCACATGTAGGCCTAATGTAAATGTAGATTATTTGATGCTTTCACAGCATTTGCTTCTTGTTGATAGAAATTATACAAGTTGTCTTAGTCTGACCATAATCTGTGTTTAATAAAGTGTAAACTATTTCTATTTCCATCATTGACATAAATAACAAAAATAACTGGTTAAAATCTGCATGAAAACACTTAGCATTGCAGCAAAATCAATAATCGGCGCGAAAAAAGCCTCTGTATGTTAGCCGTAATCTGATTGGCTGTGTTTACTGTCTGAGAGCCAATTAAACAAGCCGTTGTATGGCTCTTCAACAGCCTGCAGATCTTTACCAAAAACTTGACCTTTCCTATTTCTTTTGAGACGGGATTTGCAATTAGTGACTTCACATGGCGTTCTAAAGGATTAGTTATTTGTTCTGAGCGAAGGCATGCTGATGGCTTGACAAGTTTAAGCTACAACAACAACATCACTGTGGTGCAATATAAGTCGTGGATCATTCAATTACCCGTTGAGTAGTGCAGGTTGGTTTGATAGCGATACTATTTGGTGCATTTGTGGAATAAAATTGGGGGACATGGCATGGGTAGTGTTATAACCGACTGCTCGCTATATCGTGGCGCATTATAGCGTGGTTACACTGTATTCAACTGCATTCAAATGTATACTAAGACACATTCGGCCATGTCCTTACCGTTGGTATCAGCTTGTCCCACATTAGGGAGATAGGGACAATTGTCTACACCATTGGCGACCAAGTCACCATCAATATCAGAGTCACAGTCATCGCCTGTTGGAAAATAATAGCAACCTATATCGGATAAAACGTTTTGTACACTGCATATAAATTATCACATAGAAGACAAGTTTTGTTTGGTCAACAGCTTTAAAACTTGCAATAATGAAGCTTTAATAAATGTGAAATTAGACATATCAAATCCTCAAAGAGAAAATTTAATTTGAAGCTGAGCCCATTTACCTTGTCATATTTTTCAGAATCCTGTTTTACGTCATTTTCAGTTCAATTGAAATTATCCAATAAAAAGGAAAGAAATTCCGAGCAAAACATTGGCTTGATTAACCCCGGCCAACAGAATATTTTCAATTGCAAAACAATGCTTATGATGAAAAATAAAAGAAAAGGAAACAAAATGAGGAAGATCTGACCCGTATTGTCACTGTCTGTATCAATTTGTTCACTGTTTGGCTTGTGGGGACAATTATCCTGGAAATCCAAAATACTATCTCCATCTCTGTAAACAAAAGCAGTGATAGGGAATCTGAACAAATTAGACCACAGGAACAAATTGGTGTGATTTTGCGGGTGCAGACTGTCAAAATGACTGAGAAGGTGATCCAAATGGTCTGTGACCTTGTTTTTCAGGATGAGGTTACACAAACAGTGACACATTTGTATGAATACGGTTTGTTTATTAAGTTAGCAGTGTGCAAACTATACAAGATCAGATGTGATAAATACAGACATTTCTTGATAGCCAATTATAAGAATATGTATGAAAGAAGACAATCTAATCCATACTTTATAAATACTTACAGCCTCCAAGAAAGTTATCAGGGGTGTCTATTAGTTGTGAAAATTTGTGTGTATATCTTTAAACTAATTTTGGAATGAGAAGGAGATCCTGGACTTACACATCCTTGTTCAGACCGCCGAGTACATCACAGGCATCGCCTACACCATTCTGATCACTGTCCAGTTGGTTGTTGTTGTCAACAGTGACACAGTTATCACAGGCATCCCCCACATTGTCAGAATCACCAATGTTTTCCTGGCCAGGATTCGTCACCAATGGGCAGTTATCTGATACATCATCTACTCCTGGAAAACATAAACAGAGGAAAAAAGCAATTATCTTTGAATTAAGAAAAGGTTTAGTAGTGTTAAGCAAAAAAACAACATTTATTTTATCATGTCCTACCATTTGATGCTGCATTGCCGCTGTACCATCATTATCTGTGTTTATCTTCTGTCTGGTCAGTATTAGGAACTTATCACAGAGAGGTTAACCAATCAGAGCCAGTGTATTTCAACGATTATCTCTTGAGTAAATTACTTTAACATTTTTTTTTTATAGTGAGGAGAGTGTTTAAGTGATACTCTTCATAATACACAAGCTTAAGTTAATATATTCTTACACTACACACTTTTTTGGCGTGATTATGGAGCGAGTTTTGTGTAAAAAAATATACATTTATTTTGGAGTGGCTGGTATGGATACGGTCCTAAAACAAAAGAGATGACAGTTGCAAAGTCATTTTGCAACTGTCATTACAATAGTTATGAGGTAAAAATGTGATTTTCATCCCTCTATAACGTTTAAACTGTTGAATAATATAACTATTGATATTATCACACAAAATAAACAGTTCTGGCTTGGAGTTATCGGGGTTATCGTGTGAGAAAGATATCCCCTACCCCATTCATTCTCAGCACATGTCAATATCTTACCATCTCCATCGTCGTCATCATCACATTGGTCCCCGGTACCATCATTATCTGTGTCACTCTGGTCAGAATTAGGCACTGCTATACAGTTATCACAGGCATCTCCTACTCCATCACCGTCACCATCCTCCTGTCTCTGATTTCTGATATAAACACAGTTATCCTGCAAAACAGATAATAGTACATCCTGAAGAACTTAGATTATATTAATACACTCTTAGGGGCATGTTACAAAATGGAAAAATAGACATTTGTAAATTGAAAGTCACAGACATCTGGAATATGTTTCCAAGTCACACATATATATGTTGGGCATCGTAGACTTAAATCCATGAATCCCTGGTACCAGAAACATCAGTTCGAGAGCAATATGTGATCACAAAATGTACGTAGAGAAAACAGTGTTTGAATACAAGCAGGAAGAAGTATGGAAGTTATTGCAAGTACAATATTCGATTAAACAATACCAACATGATCAGTTAACAGAAGACGTGTTAGGGACAGCCTTTACCTGTGTGTCGTAGATCCCATCATTATCATCATCCGGATCGCAGCTGTCTCCCAGGAAATCACCATCTGCGTCCTCCTGACCACTGTTTGGCAGAGACACACAGTTGTCCTGGATAAAACAAACACAAGTACACGATTTCCTTTACACTGTGCTCCAATAAACCACCGCGAACTCTGCGAGTGGATGACTTGACACATTTAAATGTTTTCAAGCAGATTTGTAAGGCCGACTTGATGTCATGAATAGCATCATTGCACAGAACATTAGTATCAGAGCAATATCTTGTAGCGGCAACATTTGTCCACACAAATTGAAGAAAGATAAAGTAAAGGCCATTTTGTATACATCTAATTAACTTCAATCAATATTAACAAAAGATGAAATAAAGTGGTATTTTTTCAACTATTTTTTGTTTATTTTATTTGAACTGCCAAAAATATTATATTGCTGATGTCTTTTGAGTACTGGTATGGGAGATACTGAGCCAATTTCTTGGTAATGAGTAATAATCACAACAAGCCTGGAACAAAATTGAAAAAATGACTTACTCGTTTACAGCCAATGTCTGTACAAGGGAGACTGAGATCAGGGTGACCGTCCATGTCAGAATCTAAACCACACAGTGCACCATTACCAGCATAACCATCACTGCACTGTCATACAACACAAAACAGAAAAAACTCAAAATTAACTCTGGTTTTTAGTCATTTAAATATGTTTTGTATCTAACAAACCTTTTGAACTTTTGAATAGTTTGCAAAAGCCCTGAAAGTGTCACTACTTCCACTAGAACTATCACTGTAGAAATATTATGATGAGATTTTGCATACCTCATTGTGACCTGTACTAGAAATAGGTCCAAGACCCTAAGACTAAGGCAACAGACTGCTTGCCACTGAGGCCACTTACTTTACTGATGATATATATTGTATAATTTCAAAATATTAATCATGCTGAATCTTCTGACAGTATAAATTTATAAGTTATAAATTTAAAGCATTAAAGTTGTAAAGTATGTCCCCCAAGCCCTGTCTTGTATAAAGACACAATAACTTACCTGGCATTTGAATTGTCCAGGTCCTAGGTAAACACAGTGTGAGTTACCTGTACAGGTGTGTTGATTGGATACACAGAAATCTCCAGGTGTGCAGCCCGTTGACATAGAGCCAACATAACCCTCAGAGCAAAACCCACAACTGTAACTACCCTGGAAAACCAGAAAAATATATGATTAAAAATAAAAAAATAAAAAAATAAAAACTCACAGTTAAATAATGGCAGTACACTCATCATTCCAAAGTCAAATACATCATGGTTTATTTTATTTGTGGCCTTCCACAAAGTATACTGGATTTTCAGATGGTTCTGGAGAAATACCAGATTGTCACAGTGGACAGACTCCCTTTAATCATAACATAATAAAAATAAACAAACACATAACTGTATGGATTCCAACTTTTGAATCATTATTAGGTTAACATTTCAGTCTATATTGGCGGCTTAAAACGATTTAGAGAATCAATATACCCTAAATCCTCAACAAATTCGACCTCTAAGGGCGCAAACTTTAAGTACTGGTAATTTATTGAATGTGTAAGTGTGAATTTTGGAACCAAGACTTACTTTTTCTGGTAATTTAAAGTCAGAACTTCATAAAGTTATATAAGTTGTAAAGGGGGTTGAATTTGTCAAGCATTTAGGGTAGTTATGTGTTTGATTATTACAACAATTTCTAAATACCATTCAAAGAAGTAATACACCATCAACATTAGAATAATAGTTGAACTTCATTGACACTTTTATGCAGCTTAATTTTCTTGGGTATATATATTAAATCCTATTTCCAAATTTGAATATATCCAATAACCAACAGAGTAAACAGATTTCTCAATAAATTGCCAGGGACACTGACACAGAGCAGATAGACGTCTGTCTAACTGGGGGTTTACAGGTCATTTCACTCACAAGACAACATGCCCTCCCAATAGGTGAAGGAAACCACCTTCACTGATATTGACACCAAACGAGACAGAACAGGGTATGTAGAAAAGATACGGCTTCAGTTCCTGATGACCCTTAGCTGAGAGACCACAAAGGCGAATGAAGTTCCTGTCTTTGTTAACTACACTCGATATAAGTTTGATGAATTATGTTAATACTATTCTCAAGCTTCACACAGTGCTTTTGTTTCTTTCCTCATTATACTCACCACAGTATTGATGCACCTAGAGTTTGAGTCACATCCGCCATTGTTAACAGCACATTCATCAATATCATCACAAGTTTGGTACTGGATGGGGGCTAGTATCTGATTAGTCAGTGCAAATACCCGACGGGTGTAATTCCATGCCCAGGCGTCCTCAAAGGTTCCGACATAACCCATGGGGCACTCCAGACATTGATACCCTGGTTGTGTGTTAATACAGGCTGATACATTCCAACAGGGTAAATTCTCTACACACTGAAACAGCAATAGTCAACATGTCACTAGTTACTAGTAGAATGCAGAGACTAGGCATATTCATTAAATCCTAAAGGGTATTTTCAAATCTCTACACAACAGTAGCACTATTACTGTTACTGTATTTCACTGACTAGAAAAGAAACCAACTCTGATGTTCCTAAATACAAAATAGTTTTGCTGCCAATAATTAATCAACAATAATTGCACTTATTATCTTAACATAAGGTTGCCTTTAAACTAGATTTCAGTCAAAGAGTCAGTCACTCGTATAGAGGCCTGTCAGCCTTATTGGCGGACACCACCAAGGCAACAAATACTTACAGCACAGGAAGCTCAACTACAATGTCACTTGGCAACCACTTTGAGTAGGAGTTACATGTAGCTAGATCAACCAAATCAGAGAACACCCACTCCTTAACTAGTGGATTTATGGGTTCATACAATGGAATTCTTCTTATAATTCAATCAACCTAAGAGTATGAATTAAAAACTAAGTTCCTGAATAAACACTGCCAGAATTGTTCATCTTTGACAGAGCCTATAGGATGGGCTATAGTTAATGAAAAATACAATATTAAAAAAAAAAACACCCGCAATATTAAGCTACATGTATAAAAAAAAAAATGCTTTAAAACAACTTACCTCATCGATATCAGTGCAGGTGACACCGTTTCCTGTGTAACCCTCAGGGCATGTGTCGCATTCATGGGTGCCACCACCTAAATTATGACAAACCTCTGGCGAAAAACAGGGACTGGTTGTGGCCACACAGGGACACTGCGACTCACCAGAACACTGCTGACAATCACTACCATCTCCAAGGGAATAGGTGTTTCCAGGGCAACGGTCACACCTGTCTTTACGATCAGAGCTGTAATAGCCTCGAGGACAGAACTTACAGGAGGACTGACCTACTTCATCCTGGTACTGTCCGGGTGGACAAGTAGAACAGAATACTGAAAACAATATGTCAAGAATAAATGAAATAAATATTTTTCAGACACTTGTCCTTGCTTAAGATAAAGGCTTTTGGGTGACAACTTCTGCTCACTTCTTCTGGTAAAGACTTGTGTGGACTACAACTTCTGCTTATTTCACTTCTTGCATTTCTGGGGAAACATTCCATTATTTTCAAGGTTTTCAGCCACACATAAAAGTTCTTAGCATCTATTTGTAGTATGGATTAAAGAAATAAGACCATTTTTAGGAAAGACTTAACTAGAATATCTGGCTTTAAGATCTGGAACATATTTGGAGATTAAATTATATAAAATGAAAAAATAATATAAAAGAATACATGTAGTACCAAGAAACTATGAATAACTAAACTGTTGAGCATAGAATAGATCACTTACGCATTGGCTCGTCAGCATATGTGCCCTTCTCACAGAGGTATTTCTGTCCTCCACGACAAGCATATCCATTTTCACAGGTTGAACATGTTTCTGGGCAGTTTGTACTGTTACACTCAGTGTAGTACAGATCATCACAAGGTGTGGCATAACCGTCAGAACATAGCTGTTAACACAGGAAAGAGAAGAGTTAAAACATTGATCTGTCTTTAAAAAAGGTTGTAAGGAAGAAAAGATATGCAAATGTTTACTTATGTACTTTGAGGATGAAAAAGGTTATGGACTGGACGACACCATACTACATACACCTTGGCAGAAGGTATCATGAACAGAAAAAAAAATCATGTTGAATTTTTTTCCCTGAGTAAGACATATTTTCATATTTAATATAAGAACAAAACCGCATTTTACATTTTACATAATATTAATATAAGAATTAACCTCACAACAAAGCTAAAACAGCAAACAAGAAATGAAAAGAATACAAAATGAAAAGGCTAACATACCCATCCTAAAGGACAAGGGCTACAGGTATCAGCTGCTCCGAAGGAGTGTTCTGTAGGTGACTTATCACAGGAGGTTATATTGCCCAGGCCAGGGCACCTGCCACATGGCTTCTCCTCACCATCACCCTCACAGTAATATGTGGTGGGGCAGCGTTCACAGGCTGTGTCATCTGTTATAACAGGTGAAACATGTCAACAACCAATATCACATGACCCCAAACACTGATACTCTTGCCAATAACACTGCTCATCATTTGTTGCAGTCAAAGTTGCAATTGCTTATATCGACGCTGGCTTAGCTCTTTTTCAGGGCTGCTCAATTATCCTGAAGTAATTCAAGGAAGTATCTCATGTACTTTATCATAACTATTTGACATATATGGATGACTTTAAGTCAAGGTTGGTAAAAGATCAGAATTTTGTACAGATCTTAATAACTTTTCCTTAGAATCAAGACTGTTGAGTGCAAAATACTCTAATCAAGAAGTGTAGCCCATACTTGTGTTCTTTGTTCTAAATAAATGGAAAAAAAAAGAGCTACTCACAATAGAGTTGTTGAGACTGTTGACATCCATTCAGTTCAAATCTCAGTGCAATATGACCGTACCATGTTTGTGGGTTGATCCGAATCAGGTGTGATAATATGGGAGGGTCAAAGGTTATAACAGAAATTTCAGTCTGGTCTGAATTACCTGCAAACACCTGTTACAGACAACAACAAAACAAACTACAGCTTTAAATCAGAATTTACAGGACATAGAAGAAATGAGCCATATTCTTGTAAAAATATTTCATCATATATATAAATCACATCTTTTCTTTAAGCATGGCAATGTTGTTGATCATACAAATCGGCCTCCTGATGCTCATAAGCTCAGAGAGCACCAGGGCACAGGAAGCCCCCCCCAACCACCCGCAGAAACATTTAGATGATTTGAACAGTGCCAATTAACACTATCCCTTCATATGTACTCGCCCCAAAAAGAGCAGTATGAATGATTTTAAACTGGACAAGGCTTGAAAAATGAAAAAAAAAAGAGATCTAAATAATAAGAATATACATGTATGCTTCTGGATTAGGTTATAAAATATACACACTATATTTTAAAAAAATTCTTGATAATTTGGTTTAGTACATGTTTTGTTTTTAATTGATAAAAACACCAGCCACCAGTGAAAATGCAATTCATTCTGGATATTGAAATGGATGAAAGACTTACCGATGTACCAGTTGCATTGGTATACATATTCCATGGCCCTGTATCCAGATCACTATAGTAGATTTTAAATGAAGTAACCCATTGACTGTCATCATGTCGCCCCTGAATCTGGATAGCAGTAAACTTATAAGCTTCCTTCATATCCAGTTGAATGTACTGGCTGGTATTGAGTACGTCAGCCACCCAGCCTCCTGCCAAACCACCAAGGTCAACTACAAACACAGATTAGACCTGGGGTTAATTTTATAACAGAAGATGATGTAGAACTAGCTACAGCAAATAGAGGGGCATGAGAGAGACATAAATGTGAGCACTTAAGTTATTTATTTTGTTACAAAAATACCATTTTATTAGCAGTGGATTGTATGAAAATGATCGAAGTAACTTTTTTGACAATTTTGAGTAAATAACATTAGTTTGTCAAGCAATAAGATGGTATAAACTTGCTAAATGAATCATTTCTCTAAGAAAAATGTGACACAGACCAATTTGTAAAGCAGAGAACTAAACTATCTGAACTGACTGCTCAGCCAAGTGATCTACAAAAACAGATAGTCATAATTTCCCTTGAGGCTAATATAGTGAGCCAACAAACAAGATGGTATTTCTGTAGTATCAATGCAATGGTAGTTTCCCAGTTGATCAAGGGTGAAATAACCTCAATCAAAAGCTGTGGTTACAGTTTTTGATGACATGAATTTAAACCTGATTTATCTTTGAACGCCCCAGCACTGCTCTGGATTTGTTTGATTGGTGTTTAACGTTGCACTCACGAGTATTTCACCTATATGACAACTTGTTGTTAATTATTAATTTGCGTTGCCGGTGTATGGTGGAAAGCCATGAAGAAACCTTGTAAAAACCACCCCGCGAAACTTCCCTTTTATACCTAAGGACTACAGGGAGGATCAAACCTAGTCCGTGTACAGTGAGGGTGGCTCCGTAGTCCAACGCTCAACCACAGAGCCACGGCGCGGCCATCGGCAGGTCTGGAAAAATGGGTCATAAAATGTAAAGGGGAAGGAAACAAAAACAAAAAGTGTCAGTCAAATTATAGACCCTTCCGAGATGTAAACAAGTTTGCTATTACATTTTTGATAGGATTTCCTGCTTTCTACTGAAAGTTATTTCATTTGAACTACTGTAAATAAAATGAATGGTGGACTATGGTGCAACATTTTGTAAATGTATATTAAAATGCTGTATATCAAATATATAACTTTATTCTTTACACTTGTACAGTTTTTGTTTTGCTACATATAAATTTGGAGTGTTATGTGTTATTTTTATCTGCAAAAAATCTTAAATAGAACATGGCTTAAAAAGGTGACTATACACTTTATTTACAGCAGTTCAATTCAAGTGGCTTTCAGTGGAAACCAAGGAATCCTACAAAGAATGTAATAGCAGTTTTGTTAACAACTTGGTAGGGTCTATAATTTGAACATTGCTTTGTTTTTTTGTTTCCCTCTCCTTTAAAGTTCAATTTTCTCCAAAATGTTTTTTCGGTGAACTTGGCCTTTTTTTTTTCTGTGGACTCTTCGCATCATTTATTGTGTATAAATGTGTTGATGAGTTACCTGTAGAAGCATTGAGATTAAGCCTGCCCCTAGCTGGTAATGTTAGAGAAGTCTGAGACGAAGAAGCGGACATGTAATCATCAGGGATCAGTCCACTGGACACACCAATATCAGCTGAACAGGCTGCAAACAGACACAAACAGAAGGTAAACCAGCAGATAAAACACTCACTCAATATTGAATATACATACTCAATGAACTGTTATAAAAGATGGGGGAAATTGGCGCAACCCAAAACAGGCATTATTAATTCTGTTTACTGGCTTCCAATTCAACATAATTAACGTAACAAATACCATCTGGTCTTCAAACTTGATCTTTGTTAAAAAACATCTTACCAAATTTGTAGACGTAATAACCAGGTATTCTGAGAGTGACCTCCCCTGTGGTTGAATTAATATTGATATGATAAGGGATGTTGTTGAAGTCTGCATCGACCAAACAGCTATTGCCCAGAGTTATCTCCACTGTGGCTGTTGTTCCTCTGGGTGGTGACCCTTTATCCATCACCACAAGGTCAAATTTCAAGGTCGTGTTCATCACATAAATATAATCATACAAGTCTTGTGTGGCGTTAAAATCAACCTCAGGGCTATAAAAATGACAAAATTGTATAAAAAGTAATGAAGAATATAATATAAATAACAAAATATGATAATCATATTTAATTTTTTGTTTCATTTTTGTTTTTTACGCCCTACTCAAGAATATTTCACTTATATGACGGCATGCCAACCCAATCGGTGAAGGAAACCTCCTTAAACGATGCTGGCAACTTGCAAGACAGGACAAAACATTTACACATTAACAAAACAGGACACCACAACAAATCAGCATCCTGCGCCCCTTAGCTCAGAGAGCACCCAACCACCCAAACAAACAAAAACAAATAATATCAGTAAAAGCTAGAGATTTACCAACACGAGCATGTGTAATACGATTCTATAAATTAAAATATGAGAGAGATGTTCGCCATAATACATAGGGTCGATCATTCATTTTTTTATCACATTACAAATTTTTTGGGTATGTTTGGGATCAGCTTCAGGTAAAAATCTTTACATGTTGGAGAGGCTAATACGAATTTATATTGTTGTGCTTGTCATGTCAATGTTGAAATGTAGCAATGGCACTGTAAGGTGTTTTTGAAACAAAGTAACATTGCAATATTAATAAGATGTCATCTCTGTATGACTTTTAAATGGTATCCCTAGTGTTTCTATCCCGCATAACAGCTCTGGAATGGAGTTATCCGGGTCAGGGTGAAAACAATAGTAATAATCTGTATAAGAAAACCCTACTTACTCCTCGACTACAGCTGAATGAAGATATGTTAGTTCCGCATTAACTGTACTATCAGCATCAGTGGCACTGAGGGAAATGAATGGGGCAATCTGGAGTGCAGGGATGGGAGTAAAGGAATGGGATGATTGAGGCAATACCGGGCAGTTGTCGTTTATATCTGTCACAGATATCTGAAAAACAATAGCATAATAACAATAGAGAACACTGCACACAGCATTCCCCCCATGCATGCCTATTTGAGGGGTTACAACCTATAATAGATATTAGTTCAAAAAGAATATGACAGATCCAAAGTTCTATACAAGCCAATCCCATAAAGTCGGTGTCAATGTAAAGCAAAACACAGCTTCTTAACATAATTTTTAAAATCTTAAAGTCTTAACTAACATCTCTTCTGTAGCATGTGGCATGATATTTCACTCATATGACGACATGCCAGCCCGATAGGTGAAGGAAATCATCCTAAATGACACTGGCAAGACAGAATGCACCAGAGAACATTTTATACAAGACGAAAAACCCCACAACAAATCCGCTTTGTGATGCCTTTTACCTCAGAGAGCACCAGGAGCACAAGAGGCTCCCGCCCAACCGCTCTCTCCAAACTATTCAAGTATTATTCATACTACAGTATAAATGTAGCTGAAATCATGCTAAGTTTGGCATAAAACACTAATCAATGAATCAATCAATCAAACAACCAAAATATGGGAGTAAAGAACTTTACATGTAACCATACCTTCACAGTTATTTGTCCTGTTAGAGACAGTCCAGGATCAATGACCAGCAGTATCAGAAAGTAGGACTTGGCCACTTCATAGTCTAGCGATGTAGACAGAGTAAGTAGGGCTGACTGGGTGGATAAAGTGAACGTCTCAGGTGATGTGACGTTAGGTTCCGGGGTGACGACTGGACTAACACTGCAATCTTATCAACGAAGCAAAATAACATTCATTCAGTGTTCAAATATGAAATATTAAATATTTAAAAATAAAGTTTTTCTTTGACATTCTATTTCTGCTTAAGATGCTGACTGAAAATCAACTGTGATCAACCAAATGGACTAATAATTCTGGATACATAAGTGAGACATGGAGAGAACACTTAGTGCTAATTCCTTTCAACATTTATAAAAAAAAAAACAACACAAAAACCTGTGTAATCAATGAGGAAAAGCAATGTGATCTCATAAATGCATGCTGTAAAACAATCTGACTCACTGTAACTTTGTTTGTGAAAAAAAACCACTGTCACATTATCTTTGTGGCATCATTATCAGCACCCGGCTGTAATCAACAGCAACATTCCCAATCAATTACTTACCCACATAGGAGATATTGAATCCCGCCACAGTGGTATAGTTCAGGCTTGGTGCTGGGGGAGCTACACCTGCCGATATGTTACCTGCTGTATTTGACTTCATACTAAAGTGACGAGCCTCGTTTCCTAGAGGAAAAGAAAACACAATTTATATCTGCGAACATGTACATGAGTATACCCTAGATAATTTTCCAGCTCTTATTTAATAATCAACAAATAATGTCACTGAGGATTCAATATCAACTCTATCCATGTATGTGTGTTTTATTGTCACATGTGATACAGCTGACATGTTATTGAATAGGTCATTTATGGGTCAGAAAAAAAATATAGACATAGAAGAATAAACAAAACAGATTAATGACACATTAATTCTGATAACATAATCTGGATACTCTAGCTCTAGCGTGTCACAGTAACTCAAAAAACATAAAAAAAATTTCTTTAAGACAGCAATTCTGAAAAACATAATCAAAGTTTCTTCTTTGATTTGGAGTTTTATGCCATACTTTCTCCAGTGACATGATTGCATGACGGCCAAAGACTTGAAAGAGGTAAAAGAAAGAAGGCTCGCTATAACTGGTAACAAAGAGGACACAGAATGAACATAGGACAAAACAAATCAGCTTCCTGTGCCTCTCAGTTCAGACACCAACGTACAGGAAGCTCTCCCCAACCGTCGGCCTATAATCAAAACAAGCTCGTTTAGAATTGTACCTCTTGAAAGTTGTACAGTATACGTAGGTCCCACAGAGAAAGGATCTGTAAGGAACATGGTTTCTAAGATCCCCTCCAGGTGATAATCCTCTGAGACAGTAACCTGGTAATCTACAGGTGGGTCATCATTGGCTGTGGCGAACTCTACGCTCTCTGTGTGGAATAGCAGGGAGGAGGAACAGCCTGTACGTTCAGCGTGAAATAAATCAAAATAATACGTCTCACCACTCTGAAAAATAACATCAAAACATTAATAACTTTACTATTTTTCTTTGACTAAAAATGAATTTGCGGCAACAAACAAAGATGACACAGGACATGAGACAGGACAAAACAACCAACCCTTACCTGGTGTCTGTTTTTAGTATCAAGTAACTGGTTACAGGTACACTGTAATAAAGTACCCATTGCGTACAGTACTTATATTTCAGAAATTGGATTGAAATGCAGAATTACACTTTATCTAATATAATTGAAACTATTTGAATGTTTAACAAACATTTAAAAAAGCCTTGAAAATACCTGGGAACATTGGACTGTTGTGTGATCATTGCAGTCTCACAATACAACTTTTTATGAAACTGTGACACATTTCAAGATATCAGTAACACTGATAAAGTTTACCTGTAGACTAAGGCTGACACTTGTTTTGGCTGATAGACCTACACACTCTCCATTAACTATAGTCCCTTGGTATGGAGTCACAGGGCCGCCACCTGACACACAAAGTACAATCATTTTATACGGAATGCAAAACAACATTTTAGTATTAAGTAATGATGAAGACGTACCAAATGTTTCTTTTTGTGAGTTTTATTAATACTTGTGAGAAGTTCATAAAATCATCTGATTTAAGTTTTCAATATTGCTTCAGAAACGGAAATGTTAACAGGTGTTAGTTAGTATAAGTCTTGTGCAAAATTACAGTTCTCTAACTGACATTGCTCTGGGGTTTTTTTGTCACAAAAGTTGTAGGACACACTGTTGCCCACCATTACACACAGTTGGAACTGCTAAATGCTGTCTCAGTCACTTACTTGCTGCTGCTGAGAGGTCGACTTGCTGACAAGTTGTCCCCCCTGATGATGTGATATCTATGACTAGTATTTTGTTAATGAACAGCCACAGTTCATCTCCCCCACCAACTGTAACCACTTCACTGCCAGAAAACTTCAGTGCTGCTCTTAAAGCTAAGGTAAATCTGACAAAATGGACACACCACAATCTCAACAACATTGTTTTTGTAGTTTATCTTTTAAATAATGTTGCTTGTCATTTTTAGTTGTTTTATAGCTTCATAATAGACAACAAGTTTTATTTCTTCAGATGCAAAAAAAGATTTATTTACCTTAATATATTGCCATACAATTTTTTTTATAACAAATGATAAATGGATTAGTCAGAAAATGAATTGATTTTTCGCCCAGACCCCAATTGTCAAATTTAATTTGATAATATAATTTAGTTTTGTCAAAAACTTTGGACATCTGTATATTTCCCCTGAAGTTCATCACAAATGATATGGTACACAAAGTTATGTATCAGTTGGTCCCTTTCTTAGACCTAATAGATATCTTACCCAAAATTGTGTAGCTGTGATTGACAATCTCGTTGGCCTTCAGATCCATAGCCCTGCCCATCTACAGGGAAAAATGAATTACTCCAAAATCTGTAACAAACAGCGAATAAATGCTGAATAATGGTGTAAGTGATTTTAAGTTTATAATTCATACCAGCTTACAATGAAAATGGCACAGTGGTCACACATCAAGTCTTTTTTTAAAAATATTATTCTGGGTAATATCTTTCATAGGAATTAAGAATCTGATAAGACTTAAAAGGCAATAAATTTATAGATACAACTACTTTTTATTTATCTAGAGTTCTTCTCCCATACTTCAGGCTATTTCACTCATATGACGACGCACCAGCCTAATCGTTTGAGAAAACCACCCAAAATGACGCTGAAAGACACCATGATACATTTACATCACAAAAACATGACCCCACAACAAATCAGCTTCCAGATGCCCCTTTATAGCACAGGGTGCAATGGAGGCTTACACCCACATTTATCCAGAGAACACAAACAGTTGAATCACACAATTCTTCCTTATTTTTCTGAACAGTTCAAAAAAAGATATAAATAGGGTCTATTCCATTTGTTTTAAATATCTCAAAGTTAATATCAGCCATCAAGACATAAAGTAGGAGGGTTGAGAAGAGCTGAAGGTAGAGGTTTAAGAGCACGGGTTTTGAACACTTAAGATAATCCATCAGACATATATGTTATCTTCACCAGTTGGTTCAATATAAAGAACAATGGAAAACTATTCATGTAGTTAACAATGTATACGCTTCTCAGAATTATACTGTTTACTTGGTCATTTTGATCAATTGTTACCTACATTGTTTGCTTGTACTCCAAAAAATAGTGTGCCCTATTTTAAATGGATTTTTAAAACCTTGAAGCCTACACAGATTTCTGTCCGACAATTATCTGATTTAGAATGGCAGCGGCCATTTTACACCCATAAGTAGGATAGTTTTCTTTCATTAGTGCGACACAAATGTGGGTTATCAAGGAGGAAACAATCACAAAAGTCTCATGTAGTCTTCCTTCGAGGACTAGACTATGACTAGGCAACAACTGAATGTTTCGTTGAGGATCTTAATGTTTATCAGATGAACAACTACTGTAAAGTTTATATCAACTTAGCCGGTGTAATTTAAGGTATACCCATCCTTCAGTGTCAACAGAAACTAAGAGAATCTCCTAAACAAAGACAATTTTCTTTGCCTAATATTACAACCATGACAATATTATACCTGTGAGTGGTTGAAGTTTGCTGGGACAGTGTTATAGAGTTATTAAACTGCTGATTGGTCCCAGTGACATGCCTGAACCAATCAGAGAAGCTGTCTGAAGCAGGCGCATTAGACCGGGCTGGCACAGCTCCATATGGACTTGGGACATAGGAGGGACCGGTGACAGTGTCTTGTACTACTCCTGTGAAGTCTGAGTGACTTGAACTAAAGTCATAGTACATAACATCTAACACAATATCTCCAACCAACACCACGCTCACATTCGCTAAAACAAAATCAGAAAATGAGTAAACTCATTTACATGCAATGGTAACACAAACTTTGAGTTTAACGTGTATAAGACTCCATGCAGCAGTATCCATACCTAGATGATGACTCTAAATAGTATAGCCACATATACTTTATACTAATGAAGACAGTATTATATGTATTATTTTTAATAATTGAAATTTTGTCACTCTTTATAAATACAGTTATATTTTAAACCGATCAAGAAATAAGTCAACCTGCAAGTGGTTTCCAAAAGCTGGAGTCCAAACTTTTTGGAATCTACTGAAAATATTGTATTCATTAATTGAGCAAACTTGAATCATGGACAATTTTATAATTGCTTTGAATCTCAATATTAATTACTTAATGAGTTTCTTGTTACCATGGTACCATGTCATGAAATACTGAAATCTCAATATTAATTACTTAATGAGTTTCATGTACCATGTCATGAAATACTGAAATTATTTTTCAGCTAAAATAATACTTTTGAATATTATGTGGAAATAAATTGTACAACACGAATGAATCAATGTGGAGTGATAGTTACCTGGTGCCTCCAGCGTGGTGACACGTACAGGTGCACTAGGAGAACTGGTGTTAGTGACTTGCAGACGAAGAGAGCAAGTATAATCCGTGCCAAGCTCAACCCCGTCCAGTCTGGTGAACAGGTGAGTCACATTGGCTCCATTTCCAGTCACAGTGGCAGATAATGTACTTGCAGACAAACTTGTGCACGTCACCAAATACTCCCTGAAATTATTTTTTGTCTATAAATTACAAAACAATAAATAATATACAAGTTTTGGTAACCTTAAAACAAGTTAACCAAAACTAAAAAGAAAATAAAACTTAACAAAATTTAAGATGGTTGGAATTTAACCAAAGTTGACTGACACCTGCTACATACATGTATAAATACTCATTTATCTAATTGGTATTTACAATTTGGTCATTGGCATTATGACTTTGTATCAAACGTACCAGCTAATAAATGTTATTAGGCTCCATCAGCTGTTGATAAAAACAGACTGAAGGGGATTAACATACCAAGTCCGTGTTAGGTTTGTAGCTGATGGGTTTTGTGTCAGAACAGCAGAAATTGTTGGCGGAGGGATCCAGTCAAGCTGTAACTGGTACACGTCAGGGGTACTCACGGATAAATTAGTTCCAGCTAAAATACAAATATACAGGTTTATTCTTCACACAAATACATGTGTCTTATTTAATGTATGAAAAAGCTCAATCCATGGTTCAATATTAACATCTGACATATATTTTGCGCTTATAATCTCCATTGAAAATATTCAGCTTTAGGTCAAAGCTATTTTGTACAAGTGTCTAAGAAATATAAAATTAAACACATGGCAGAACATAACAGTTTTTAATCATATCCACAATTCAATAATTCCAATCTTGGTTTAATTACTTCAAGGTGATAAAAACATATCAAGATGTGAGGGGTCTAGAAATGACTTACTGCACAGAAAGACAGTCGGATCCACTTTACTGTAGTACAGAGGTGAGATGGCATGTGAAGAGTCAAACGTTACATTCATTGCTAGAATGGGTTCAGCACATACGCCACCAGTTATCTTGGTATAGACGGCATCCAAACTATACACCGTATTACAATCACAGCCAAGAGGGTTATTCGTCAGGGAACTGTAAATAAACATCACTGAATATGATACAATTCTTGAATCGCGTTGTAATCATAACGTCCAATGTTAAATCATTTTTATTAATTTATTACCTTACAATAATTAAATATGGTACAGCCCAAAACTACACTCGTGAAATAAGAACGAAGTACAATAAATCTTGGCAAAATCTGACTTTACGGCATCCATCAAATTGCCTAAGAGAACTATAAATCAACTATGTATGTAACAGCTTGTATACACAAACAAGTTCTTGACAATGGTTAAAAAAAAATAAAAATATTGAATCACCATGCACCCATGTTTATCTTTTGTTGCAGCCATAACTTAAGTCAAGATTGAGAAAGTCATCAGTGGAAATAATGCTAGTTGTAACACACCATTTGGACATTTATTTAATAAAAACGTCATTTTGTTCGGCAGATATCAGCCAATGAGAAGCAACTTTGGGTTTTGCGTTTAATGCCCGGGAATAGAAACCAAACTTTTGGAAATGCGTTAAATTCTGCAAGGTTTTCTGTCGAAAGACTTAATACGGACTTGTAGATCTTTCACCAAGGAAGACAGACACGTAGGGCGTTTGTTTTGGAATAGATTTATTAAATAAAATTGTCAGTTAAGAGGAGAGGGGTGTGGGTTTTCCAGCTAGCTTTCCTCCTTTCTCTCTTTATATATGCACTATAACACATAGCCATATACTAAATACACCTGATCCTAGCCCCTGACAGATTTATTACCGTCTTGAAGCTCATACACCCTAATTCACAGGCTGGCTAAGCAGTGTACAAGCTTCAAGGTGGTCAAAAAATCTGTACACCCTGCGAAAAGTGTCAATGAGGAATTTATTATCCTTCAAGACTCCTTGTCTGAGTGAATTTTTAATTAAAACTTGAAATAAATATGTCCTTGCCAATGTTGTATTTTAATCAATTACCTACCTGCTTTCGCTAACATGACAACGCTGTCAGATTCCAGTGACATAAAAAAAAGTCAATGGCGTTGCACAAAAAATGATTGTTAGTACTAATGTATGCAATATTTTATCGTCATTTAAATACAGAGAGTGTGAAAAAGTTAGTGATTCCGTGATGTCCGGCGTTGCCAACTAATATTCAAATTTTAGTATTGTTAATTCAATTAAATTTAAAAGACAAAATTTGAAGGGAAGGTGGCCAGGTTTGTTTTTTATTACCAATGAGTTGAAAAATCTAACCTGGTCCACAGGTTTTTATCCCCTGCAAATTGTCCAATCTAAACACATGGAATTTGGCTGACGGATGTGAACAATAATATTCACTCTGATCAACATATTGTTTTAAAAACATATAAGTTTTATGTCGAGTAGTACAATATTATTGAAGGAGGCCTAACCCAACTGGCTTCAAAACTGAGACAAATATTTTTGAAATCCTTTATTTTGATGCAATTATATTAAGATGATATGAAAAGTATTAAAGGAATATGCATACAGTCTCAGAATTATTCCAATATGCATGAAAAAAACAAACACATAGCTTAATGATGGTAGTATGTTTTCTTACAGCGTAGTGAGAACTTGTGTATCCAATGAAGAGAAAGCCAGGTAGCCAAACGTAGATATCTGATTGTCATCCAAGAATATCTTCTTCAATTTAGAAAGGGCAGGTAACTCTGGGAAATGGGTCAGTAGATTTTCCTTTGCATGCAACTCTTCCAGATTAACTAATCCATCAAAGGCCCCAGATTCAATTAATGAGAGTTCGTTTGTATCAAGGTTCCTGTTACAAAAAATTTCTTTAAGGATAAAAACTTATTCAAATCAAAGTTTATAAATACAAATTAAATAAATATGGTAAATGAATAATGAAATTTAGTCATTAAATGTAATACCAGCACTTGTGGTACAAAATAAATAAATTCAGTGTTTATATTTTTTTAAATAACATTTTGTTGACAAATTTTGGATTATAAAAAATTAAATCAGACAGTCACATGTTTTTATGATAATAGCTATAAAACCCCTTCAAATTTTCTAAATTGGATTATCATAAAGATGAGATTAGCATGATATAATACTTACAGAGTTTTAAGTCCAGTGAGAGGAGAAAGAAGTCCAGCTTGTAGAGAGGTCAATTTATTCTGGGTCAAGGTCAGGCTGACAATGGAACTTTGTCCACTGAATGACCCAGAGGGAATATCAGAAATCTGGTTGTTAGAAAAATCTCTGAAAAATAACATGATGCAATATATCACTAATGCTGTTTTGTCAATTTCACTTTAATGGAGGCGATGGAAGAGTTGTGAACAGAGGGACACCATCATTGCTATAAATATTAAGTTATATTAACAACAAAAGATTACGTCAAAATCATCTTTGATTTTAGAATGTTTACAATGGACATCGATATAAAACTTTTTCATTACGTCACACCACTTTTCCAAGAGTGTTTGGGGTGCTATACACGATAATGATCTATTGTGAAGAAACATTGATGGAAATTTAAAGTAGGGTGAAGATGAAAGCCCTCTATGAGCTGTTCATAAATAGACTCTAACTTTAAATTAATTTATTTTAGGTATCTGGACACAAATAGGTTGCTTTGGTTTATACATTTTCAGTCATTTTGATGCATAATTAATTAAGTAAGAATCAATCAAAAATATATGAATTACTTTTACTTCTCATAGAAATCACAAGAAATACTAAAGAAAATATCTGCAAACAGCTCAATAAGGCTTTACTTTTGTATATAATTGAGTGGACCTCCTTAAAGGAATGGAAATAAAGAGCAAAATGCTCTACAAATTCAACCTAAAGGGCACAAGTAATTTATTGAATTTATAAATGTGAATTTGGAACTAACACTTGTATTTTTCAGGAATTTCGAGTCTCACAACATGTAGTTTGTTACAAAGTGGTTAAGGGGTAAATTTGTTGAGGATTTAAGGTATGTTGTCAAGGTTTTTGAATCCAAGATCACATGTTAGTAATACTTGGTCTTTCCTGTAGGCTACACTCTGTATATTTTTATAAGTAAGGTTGGGTGATGTAACAGGAATAGATGGTAATACAATACCTATAAATTATGTACCACGATGTCCTTTAGTGAACTAGTAAGCTGTGATATGTTCCGATAATTTCATTGAGTTCATATTTTATCTTAAAGCCAAATCATGTAATTGCCAAACATGTGTGGTCAAATTGTCTAGTAAACTTATATTATGCTTCATTTATTAGTCCCAATCCTTAATGATAGTTGGCGGGGGCTTCCCGTGCCTTACAATAGGTAGGGCTGTCAAGGTTCACTGTTTAACCACGGTTCGTAGCTTTCGGTTTGGTTCTTGGTTGGGGACATTCAGTTTTTTATGGGGGGTTAATTACCCAATAGTACAGAAGTTTTTGCGTAAGCGCAAAAAAATAATTTTAGTTTATTAACTTCATGCTGCGTACGGTAGATCGCCGTTACAAATCTCGACAGTAAGACAGTTTTTCAACGCTACATCTTTATTTTTGGAAAGTTATTACCATAAATTATAACTATTACTAAAAGGCATGTTGGTGTTTATCCTGATAATAAAATAAACTATGGGATTTATTTATAATCAAATAATAAGTCAGTTTAAAGTACGTTTTTGCATTGACTTCTGAGCGAAATGGGCGAACAGTCTTGCTGTTCATTCTCCACGTCTCTACTGCAGTCGTTGAGCTATATAAAGTGGCACTATTTTTAGCCTCACTACAGGCAACACTTTCAAGTTTCTGAGAAAACACAACAGCGTGGAGAATGCTTCTCTTTTCTTATTGTCTATGGCACAACAGACAAAAATCGACAACAGTATGCTTTAAAATGAAGTATGCTACGGGCTATGGAATTGACGTCGTCAATGGTGTCTCATATAAAACGCAATGATGGAATTATACTTGCAACGTCGAGCGTTAGTAAGCAAGACTGCTAGTGGTATGGCCGATTAAATGACTACAGTTCGTTCTTAAAGGTCAGATGAAGCTTAGTGAAGTTGACAGCTTAAAGATCCTGCCGTCAACTGAACAGGTTGATCGTTTATTTTTTTTTAAACTAAAAACTTGGATAGAAAAATAAAAAGTAGACAGTCTCAGGTCAGTCTGAAAAATAGTCTAGTATTAATCCTATGACATTCTCATTGATTTGATATAATCAATAATCATCTTGGCCTTAAATTTCAGAGACAGAATATTTATATTTGTCTCAATTATGTCTTCAAGTCTTATTCAGGAAAAAAATTATTAAATTTTGTTGTTTAGCAATTTAATTTGGTGGTTTATTTTAGGCACCATGATATAATTTTGAATGTCTGTGAACCAAACCGATAAAACCGAAAACCGAAAAAAAAAAACGAAAACAGAACCGAACCGAAAAAAGACTGAACCGTGACAGCCCTTACAATAGGTGAATAAAAAAGGCATAGCTATAGTTAAGACAAGAACTTTATTTCACGGCGAAAAGAAAATAAATCTACATGAAAAAAAACAGTAACAAAAATTAAGCAAGGGAGGGAGTAAGAAAGAAATAAATAAATAAACCCAGAAAAAAACCTGAATACATACACGTCTTGCAAGGACTGCGTTGAGAGAGCGCCCCCCGGATACACCTTGATCAAGTTATTACTGATTGACAGCTTCGTTAATGTCACACCCACAAAATTCTCACTAGTTAAAGCGGTAAGGTTGTTATTCTCCAGGTGAAGATGTTCAACAGAGGCACCTGTACCAAACACCTGCCCAATCAGGCTCTCTAACTCATTCTCCTGCAGGTAACTAAACAACATCAAAACCTTGTTAGCCATTCAAAAAATATATTTTATCATGCATGAAGCTGGGAAGGTAATTAATACTAAACTCTTATTTATAGACAGTCAAAGTTTAACCAGTAAATTTTTTTCTTCAAAAGTGAACCATGGCCATTTTTTCACATGACGAGATTTATTGCACAGCCCCTTGTGCTGAATGACTTCAGAATTGTTCAAAAAGGCACTGGGCTATTTCTTACCGTGGACCAATTCCCGTTTGGTGGTCCAGCATGTTTTGTATACAAATGCCGCGCCACTATTGTTATGAGGTGTAACAAATACAGGTATACTTATAGATTTATTTATATTTGTTACAGGGAATTACCCTTTGGGTGAGTGGTTATGTGGACAGATTTCTGATTAAGAGGTTTTGGGTTCAATGTCAAATGTCGTTATCACTTATCAGAAATAAAATGAGTGGTTACCAAGATTTTCTTCTTAAAAATATAACATTAAAATACAAATTCAGAATGCAGCAGGTCCACTTTAGGATTAATGTTTCCAACATCAGGGAAATGTATAAATTGGTTGTCCTCGAATAATCTTGGGTATATATAACCACAAACACATAGATCTTGTTCTATACATCTTTGCCAAAATCACAGGTCTGCACAGTATAGGGGATATATTTATACTATACATTGATTCCATTATACATAGAATCAGGAAAAGGAAGATGTGATGATTGCTATACTTACAGGTGTTTCCCAACACTGACAGACTTGAAAGCATTTTGGTGTATTGTTTTTATTTGGTTTCCTTGAAGACTGAAGTCATTCTCAACTGTAACATTACTGAAGGTAAAGGCAGGTAACTCCGTAAGCTCAAGTGTGTCTAGCTTTAAGTTTTTGCATGTCGCTGTGTTGAAGGAGTAGCTAGCCAATGATCTCAGTGGGTTATTTTGGAATGAGATTGTCTCACCAGAAACAACATCTTTAAAGGCATCCTGCTCTATATGAGATATTTTGTTGTTGTATAGATTTCTAAAAGTAACAGAAATATTTGACTTATCAGACAAAATCCTTAACCTGATGACTGTAATGTCATTTTTCCTTTGCAGGAGATTTGTACAAAAATGTCCTTTCAATAATGACATTATGCTATCCTACTGTCTAAACACAGTGGAAGAACAGGATGTAAACATGCAGGTACTATAAGTTTACAAATTTAAAGGGTGGAATACCAAAACAAATCCACCCACACCTGTCATCCACCCAATTTACATGTATGCCAAGAAACTTGAAAATTACATAGTACTCCATATTGTTGAAGATCTATATTTTTTTTTATTTTATCTTTTAAAACTCAAACGGAACATGTTTATACTTAAACATAAACACTTCATGAAGTATGTACAGTAACTATAATCTCTTCCGTCATCACTCTCTTGATAAGGAGGAATCAGCAAATGATTAAAGGTTCAGTAGAGACTTACATGTGGTGGCCAACATCCAGGTTTTTGAAAACCTCCTTAGGTAAATGAGTAATTTGGTTATTGTTGAGAGTGAGAGATCGGGAGACTTGTAGATCATGGAAATCTCCTCCTAAAGGAAGATAGGTCAGCTGGTTGTTATCAAGAGAACTGGAAAGAAAAAAAAAATAAACCAGCTCAGTCTAAGAATACACCAGCCTATCTATTTATTATTGGTATTCACTATGATTTTATCTTGATCTTCTCCAGATCTTGATTTAAATGGCAAACTGGTGACCCAAAACTGAAATTTGACACTTGGACAATGCCATATTTAGATTAGTAGTAAAGCTGACCTATAACTTTAAGTTATAAAATTAAAGCGTAGTTCCGGCACAAATTGTAATTGGCTCGTCACATGCAGAGAATTATATGGGAATATATATCACATGGATACTACCATTAAATCAGCATCTGGTGTTCAGGTGTGAGATTAGAACATAATAATGGTGAATTCTTTTATTAACGGTATATACACTATCACACCAACTGTTTGCTTTCTCTACATAGAGATTATTATGACAGTGCGGGATACGCGACTATGTATCAGCTCGAGTTGTCTGAGGTCGGAATGCAGTATCAATTGAGCTTGAAAAGCAGTCCGACCTCAGACAACCAGAGCTGATACAATGGCGCATATCCCGCACTGTCATAATAATCTGTTTATCATATACCTTCAATATTTTACGAGAAAATCATTTGGGGACATTTCGTCGAACTTTCACCGACTCTCTGCTGAAACGGGCGAAAGACTACTTCAAATAATGCGAAGATAGCTATTTAAAATAGTTCAGCGAAAGCGGCAAGATTTATGCTACTGTAAGCGCTGTTTAATTTCCTTATTTATCTCAGAAAACATGACATGACTTGAGTAATATAAATGTCTCAAAATAACAAGTCAGATTAAATGGAAATGACATTTAAGCGGGAACCCGGGTCTGTTTACATATATTACTACGCAAAGGAAAACACTGACGAAGTAATCGCGTGACGTCATTCTGCACTCATTTCACCTTTTGGTGTTTTCCACCATACAGTCATCGGGATTCCCCAGGAGAGAACGCGGTGAAAATAGTCCCTAATTCAGAGGATACTCATACGAACCATCTGATACGGAAAATTATCAGATGGCTCTGTATCATGCGGGTGAGGCTCATAGGTATATGATAATACAATTTGTTTCACACCTAGAACAAAAGTATCTCCTACCAGCAACTTTTGTCTCAGACACCTTCCACAAATGATAACTTACAGGTAAATTAACGATGTCAGGTGAGAGAGGGCTCCGTCTTCAATATAAGCTATCTCATTATAAGACAGCTGAAGTGCAGAGGTCAAAGGGCAGTGGTTCAGGTGTGTCTTCAGAATACGAGGAATCCTGTTGTTAACCAGGTTACTGGAAATTGAGACGACAATTCTAATTAACTTGCTTCTGGCACAATATATTCTCCCCACAAATCAACAGTCAAACCTTATGCTTACCCATAAGCTGAGAAAAATAAAATTATGTAAATTATGTCATAAAATGAAATAATAAATAATCCTCCAGATTAATGAAGTTCAGGAGAAAGTTCTTTGCTGACAACATTCAGGCACTTGTTACAGATTGTTTGCCTAGAACATATGGTACATGTAGGTGTACATGTACTTAGAGTGGTATTAAAGTGTACTTACAGGGTAGCTAGACTGGTACAGTTATGGAAGGCTGTCAGTGGTAAGTGGTCTATACGGTTGTTGGCAAGCCAAAGAGTCACCAGGTTTCCAAGGTTAGCAAAAACAGTCTCGTGCATAAAATTGAAATCGTTACTGCCAAGCATACTGAAAAAGAATCAGAGGTAAGATTTTAAAGTTTCATGTTGCCAATTGACAATTGTTTACATGTGTGTGTTATACAAGAACACTTATATGTGGTTGTTTACATGTGTGTGTGTTTTACAAGAACGCTTATCTGTGGTTGTTTACATGTGTGTGTGTTATACAAGAACACTTATTTGTGGTTGTTTACATGTCTGTGTGTTTTACAAAAACACTTATCTTTGGTTGTTTTCATGTGTGTGTGTTATACAAGAACACTTATCTGTGGTTGTTTACATGTCTGTGTGTTATACAAAAACACTTATCTTTGGTTGTTTACAAGTGTGTGTGTTATACAAGAACACTTATTTGTGGTTGTTTACATGGGTGTGTGTCATACAAGAACACTTATCTGTGGTTGTGTGTGTGTGTGTGTTATACAAGAGCACTTATCTGTGGTTGTTTACGTGTGTGTTTTACAAGAACACATATCTGTGGTTGTTTACATGGGTGTGTGTTATACAAGAACACTTATATGTGGGTGCTCTTGTTTTACTTATTTGCAAGAAAGAAAAAAGTAATTTACTTTAATTTACTTCAATATTATACCATGTCCATTGCTCATCTTACTTTCAAATATTTGACTTTTTTAAAATTAATCTGTTCGGTATAGTTTGGATATTGGACTATACTTTCGCTGGCTTTAATGTCCTAAGTGGATATCAACGAAAGAATCAATGAATGAATAGCATTGCAATAGGATGATCTTGCTAAATATTAAACAAGAGTTTTAGTAAACCCAACATACGCCCATGTGGGGTGAGATATAGACCCTTAATGTACATATGGTAACCATGGTTACCAAAGACATGTCAAACTATGTTATGTAACATGCCATCTTCTAAGGAAGTATGCAATAACAGGGAAATCGATTTGGATACCCTTACAGTTTTCTAGTTCTGCTCCGGAAACAAAATTCACTTCTGATAATGACAAATCCATAGAAATAAGAAAATTAAAAATATTAGTTTCATAAAGATAGGCCGGGCCTTTTAGTTTTCGTGTAATGCTCCGGAAACAAAATTCACTTCTGATTATGACACAGTCCAACTTTGTATCCATAGAAATAAGGAAAAAATAAAACAAAATGGTGAATCCGTAATAGCAAAAGGCACAAATACAGTTGATGGTGAATATGTTCACCAAGTTTTATAAAGAGAGGTGTTTTAGTTTTCGAGTTCTGCTCCGGAAACGGATTGGAGCCATCCGACCGGACGCTTGTTATACCATAATACGACCGATTTTCATCTAGCGTATAAAAAGGAAAAAACAATATATTTATCAGATAATTCACATTTGAATGACATGTAGACAATTATTGTTGGAATATAATGACTTTGATCCAGCCGCGGTGAATGACCTTGTTTGTAAACGAGCCAACATTTTGAACCATGTAAGGGGTGCGGTTAACACGGTTGACGTCGGTACATCAAAGTGTGTCTGAGATGTGACAGCAGATTGACACATTTCCAATTAAACATTCTGGCAGAATTTTCAGATTTTTCTACTTTTAACAGGCTTTTAAGCTACCTTTGCCTTCAAATCTGGAGGTAGAATTAATGGAATACCTCTAATTTTTATTTTTTGAAGAAAATATATATAATTCAATTGATTCTGTGAAAACCCAAAATACATAATATTTGGGTGGGTATGTGACTTTCAGGAATAACATATTGTTGTGGCAATAAATTCCAGGTAACAAACATGAGAATTTTTACATTTTTTTTTGCCTAAGTGATTTCTGTGATAATGATAAAAGTAAAAACCAAAGCAGATGTCATAGAATTGTCATAAACTCAAGTTTTGTGTATTTAAAAAATTAAGAATACAATAATTATTTTAGAACACAAGTCAAGTATACTACCAGAACAATGATCTTACATGGTTTGTATATCTGCTGGAAATGTCCCGTCTTCTACAGCTATAATGTCATTAGAGGCTAAATAACTGAAACAACAAAAAAAATACAACGTAAAATTTTTCTTTTCAGGATATTTCGCCAATCATGAGTAAAAAAAGATAAATAAGTTTAAAATTTGTTTTGTATCCAAACTTGTTTTAGTATTATTTCACACTGGCAGATAATTTTAATAATTACAAGTGAAATAAAATTTCTGTTTAAATGAAAATATACTGAGAGTGGAAACAACCTTTTGGAATAATGTTTTTCCTTTTTTGTGCGAGTACTAAGAATCAAGCTCATGGTCAGAACTTACTCAGCAGGTTTTAAATTTGATTGCTGTCCTGTCTATACTATCAATTTATCTACGATATCGATGAGATACTATTGTTAAACAAAATTTGTCCAATAAAACAGGTATATACAGTGCAGATTAGTAGTAGTGCTTATTCAAATATAAACTCTAGAAAAGAAAGACTGGACTCACATGACTCTTAGAGTTGTAAGATTTGAGAAGGATTCAGCCTCCAAGAAGGTCAGCTTATTCACAGCCAGATTGAGAGTAACAATTGAAGGGAGGTAAGCCTGTAGCTTTACAGCTGCGGGAACGTACTGGATACGGTTAGATGATAAAACTCTGAAATATACATAGGACAGGATGGAAGAACACACAGTAAATGAGAGACACAAGCTACTAATTTCATGATGACACCATCATCTCAGAGCATCACAGGATACAAGTCTTCATCCAGGATTTGGCAAGTGCACATCCACAATTTATACCATTTACAAATTTGTCTACCTGTTTTCCATCTACGTCCTATAATAATTTGGTTTATATTTGCCAGTACAAAATGAATATAACCCACCCAAAACCTGGTGGGCAGATCTCTGCACAAACCTATGATGAGCCTATGATTATAAGAAAACTATAAAGTTTTCGGTGTAGCTATATTGTAATTCGAGTTGCTCATAACTGCCGTGTTGGTCTTTTTCAGGTAATCAATATAAATAGGGCAAATGATACAAAATAAGCATGTTATTGAAATGTTGAAGTTAGCTAATAAATACAACTGTATAATTAGACTCATTCCAGAGTGAAGTTTAGTATGACCCTTTTCTCATTCTTATATTCCAGGCAATGGCCTCCAAGTTTTTAAAATGTCAATGTCTTTCTTTTAATGCTGACTGCTGTGCAATGTAAAATATTGAGAGAAACCATAAGAAGACAGCCAGATTTATTGTAAAAAAAAATGAAGATATCTCATATTGAACCACATATATACAAAATGATAACTGTAAGCTTACAGTGTCTCCAAATTGGTAAGGCATGCAAACCCCAGGTTATCAATGGAGGCCTCGGTGAGTTGGTTTGCATCCAGATCAAGTTCAACCAGAGCAGACAGCTGACAATAGTCGCTGGCTCTTACTTCAGAAATAGAGTTAGAACTAAGGTACCTGTTAACAAAACATAGGTAACACAGTATAATTTTGGGAACAATAAAAAATAAATAAAATAAAATACTAAAAACACAAGTGGTGTAAATACCAGCAGAGATTTAAATATTTAGGTTTGATATTGAAAATCAAGTGTTCAAGAAGAGTGTTAAAAAAGTGTAAGAAAGTGTAAAAGGTAATTGTGCCATATCATTTTTGTATATGAAACTTACATAACACACACTTTATAACTTAATTTGTGTAGGCTATGTCACACTAGCCAAGGTTCTTTGGAAAATATGAAAATTCCTTTGAAGTAGCTTAAATAATCAACTTAGATTGATGCAACATTTAATTTTTCATTTCAAAGCCAATGATTGAATAAAAAAAGAACAGCTCAATATGTTTCCACTTTTAACCATGCAATATCGTGAACAGATCAAGAAGGATAGAAAAAGAGTTAAAACTGAACACTTACAGTTTGAGCAAGGCTACCGTTGATGAGAATGGTGTAAATGATTTGGTTTTCTGTTCGTAAATACTTCTTTGTGATATAGGGAATGCTTCTTCGCCATACACTGTAACATTTGAGATACTATTGTGGTCAGCATACCTAACAGAAAAAACAAAAAAAGAACAACAACGTTAAGTGAAATCTAACTAACACCTCATAAACAATAACTGTAATTAATATCAATTCTTAGTTTTCTCAAATTACTCATGAGTATGCTGGAAAGAATATAAAGGGTGGTCAGCAACCTAAAGCACAACCCAGGATATACCACACGGGTGATCTTAAAGTAGATCTTGACATTCTGGTATTTGTTAAAAATCAGTTTCATCAATTTGATCATTTCAGCATGCTCAGAAATTAAGTGCAACAATGTTAAACTTCTCAGAAAACCATCATTCTTTCTGAAAGGATATATTGAATGTGACATGAATATGATAAGTGGTTGTACTGGGTGAATGTCTTACATTTCTTCTAGTTTAGGGTACGAGCCTTCTCCTAGAACTTGGTGAGGGTATGTTGTTAATGCATTGTCACTCACAAATCTGAAACACATAAACTGATTTAACATCACAGAAAAAGTATAAAAACTATGACTTAAATTAAATAAAAACGACAAGAATAAAGCACACAAGGTATTCATATACATATAAAGTAGTAACTTGGTTTATTAAAGTGGCTCTCTTTCCCTGGCAGTGTATCCCCGCGAGCCACTCAGCTGGCTCAACATGTTTAGCTTTCACTTCCCCGCGAGCGCCCTACGTGGCTGAGTACGCACCAACTGGTTGGTTTGCCTGTATATGCCAATATGAATAAGGCAACAGAATAACCAATCAATTAGTTCGTTATAAAGCCTAAGGCAAACCGCTTACCCCAAATATGGACTGCAAAACAACTCGTGACACAAAAATAATGAAAATTAACTCTGATAACAGTTTTTATTTTATCCTGTGTGACAAAAATCAATCACTGTTATTCAACCAACAGGACAGAACACTTTCAAGTTGTGTGTTTTAACTGTTCTGTTCAACTACTACCACAGTATTGCTATATGGACTTAAAGTCTAAAATACTGAATTATCATTTTCTATACACAAATAATTAATAATGAAATTTATAAACAATAACTATCACTCTCCTTATAAATTTGAATAATCTTTAATTATTTGAATAAATTTAATAAATGCAAAAAAAATGTGGTTAATCAAACATACAGGTAGGTTAATTCCGCCCCTATATTCTGGAAGGCATCATAAGAAATGGACTTCAAGGCCGGGTCTTGGGAGTGGAGACGGAACTCTATTAATTTAGGTAAATTCACAAACGCTTGACTCCCAATACTCTCCAACTTATTCTTGTGCAAGTCCCTGTCAAACATAAAAGTTTGTATATAATCAGTTAATCAAAATTATCCAATGAATTAATCAATGAAAAGGGAAAAACAAAAAAAGACAACAAGATGAACTAATAATAACAGTAAAAATAAAAAAATAAGCAAAATTTTTACCAGTTAACATTGTTAAAAATAAACAAAAATTTCATCAGCTAACATTTCTCAAGTTCCAGATATGTATGTGGCTATTTTCTTATAACCCGCTTCCACGAAAGTTGTGACTTAAACAGACCACCCAACACTCACAGTCATAATGTAACCCTAGTTGCATTTTAAGCTAAAGATAAAGAGGTTACCACATCAGTGATGAAGTTGAAAACAGAAAAATATATAACAAGTACACGAGAGACATAAAAATGATTGATTTCCTCCCAAAATCAGATAAACACAAAACTGAAAGTGATGTAGATATTATAGACTTTTTAAAATGTGTTCAGAGGTTAAAACTACTTACAAATGTAACAGTTCTGAGATATTCTTGAAAACTTTCCACTTGATATCTGTCAAAGAATTGCCTTGTAGTTCTCTGTAATTGAATAATGTGACTGGTGTAACTGATAGTTTACATTTGTTTGGGCACTCTTTAATACCTCAGTTTAGGGGGCACTGTCCACAATAAGAGTGGCTTTGATATAGTGACTAATTAGGAGCCATAACCAAACTATTAATGTAGGCGTCTTTTTCTCAGTGTTAATAATATTGTGTCATAAAAAAACAGTTGTATTGATTTGGGCCTGTTTACATAACTCACATTTAAATAATCATTGTCTAATTGTTCAAAAATTATATTGCTGACGTAAGCAAATCAATTTCAAACCAACTTTTTAGACTGAGACGACTTACATGATCTGAAGGTTGGGCATCAAATTGAAGGCATCGATAGCAATGGTCCTGATAGCATTGTTACTGAAGTTCCTGCAATAGTTAGTATAAATATATTCCATTATAACAGGCCTTGACAGAAGTTTTCAGGGCACCAAAGCAGCTGTGCCTTTTGATGTTACTTATCTTTAAGGGCACACAGGCAAAAGCATGGGGCACCAAGGCAATTTTGGTAATTGTGGATAAGGCACCGAGGCAAACATAATTAACTTATCTATACATTTTTATCTTCTGCTAATAAATTTTTTCGTTACCATTTTTTTGCAAGAAAAGATACATGTACAGTTTGGCCTACAATGGAAAGAAGTTAACTCATTCGGTGCTGTAATGATTTTAAGTTTAGTGCTTAAAGGCTGCGTTGCCCCAACCCAGCTCAGTGACTCGTTACCGTACATGCAGCCCTCACACCAGTCAAATAAATCAATTTATTTGGTTGTTATCAGCAACCCAATTTTACTGATATTATTTGACAATAAAAACGAAGGGACTGTGTTTTTTTTTTTTACTTCTTTTTATTATCACTGAAGTGTTACTTAGTGAGTTTAAATTCAACAAACAAAATGATTGCCTGAAGTAGGGCCTATGCCTTAACATTGAATGCAGTTTTTATTATTTTTTTGCTTTCGCTAAATTTAGCAAAATGAATAGAAATATTACAGCATAGGCCTATATATATACATTTATGTGACAAAATTGATAGCTAAACAAATTAAATATGTAACTGCCCGTGTTCATCTGCCACGTGTGACACGGTGACTGCGTTAAATAAGTCAGTTTCAGACGAAAAAAGCATTGAAAAATAACTACAATTGGTATGCAAGTGATCAAATCAAATTTTGTAATACCAAGTCGAACTTTTTGTATAGTTTTAGCAAATAGTATACTCGGGAAAAACGTTCATTTGCGCGATCACAGCAAACAGAAATTTTGTGAACCCAAATTTCGCGAACAGGGAATATGAATACGCCAGTTAAAGCAGAGTGAGACATCTGTCAAGATGAGTAAACATGTTGACTGTCAACATGTATGCTGGTTTACGGGCCGCGAACTGATGGAAACGATTTCTGAGCACTTGCCAATGACGTTCAATTGTGATGTGGTTTGACCATGTAAATCTCCAATGTCCGAAACGATTTAATTGATATTTTAGTGTCAACAAAATATGTCACGGTGTTAGGGACTGCAGGGGGCACCAAGGCAGGCTTTAATATAGGGGCAAGTCAAAGTTGCCGTCAACACGTCTACTTTTAAAAGGGCAGCACGGCAAGTGGTGAGGGCATCGCAGCAAATTGCAGCATTGCCGCGGCTTATGTCAAGGCCTGTTATAACACCAGACTTAATTTTTATGTTATATGCTTTTATCTAAATAGAATAATGTAAAATACAGTTAAATATGTTTTTTGTGTAAATGGAAAAAAAAAAGAGTTAAAATTGTGACTTGAATCAGGAAGCGTATTTGTGCGAAGATCATTAATGTACAGTCTGTCTCTATCAAAATTTATAACACATTCTGAATGGCAATTGTTATCGAACAAATTAAAATGTGTTATATATCTTTTGTTACTATGGTAACTCACAGGTGTGCCAGATTAGGTGAATTTAGTAAAGATTTGATGTTCTTCTGAGATATACTTTGTATACTGTTCCCATCAACACCTCTGTGAAGAAAATAAATAATAACATATTGTATTAATGAGTTTGATATCTTATCATTAGTGTTATTTAGAAACTCAAACCTCTGCTTTAATAAATAAATAATCAGCAAGTAAGTTTACTCAGTAAATTGTCCTTGAGCATTGTTTTCATGTTTGTAACATTGCAGTAATAAAAACAAAACATCTTTAAAGTTGTAAAACATCCTAATAACGCACAAAAATCAGTGCTTAACGATCAGACATAATTGTATTAAACATAACAGATTTTGTGAACATGGGCCGGCAGCCAATTAGGTTGTCAGGAAATGTTACAACCAGAAACCCATCACATGTTTTTTTTCTATGTAGCAACACTGGTGAAGGCTGTTTATATGAACCATGATGGAAAATGTCAGTGAAGTGGACGGTGAATTGTAAAAACAGTTTGTTACTTACACATAGATCAATTCAGCAAGATTTTCTAAGGCTGTGCCAGGAAATGTTGTCAATGAGTTGCCAGCAAAACTCCTATAAGAAAAAGATAAAACGATCATAAATCAATGTAGGAATTCATATATTCTTTCACTGTTGTTTTCAGCCTGGTATACGTTGAGGAGTTGTGTCTTAGGATTTTCCATGATTAAGATTACCTCTTGGTGTAACCAAGTCTTCGATCATCCCATTCTCGACAACAAATACAGTTTGTAACACAAAAATAAACTTAATTTAAGAGTTTTGTGGTTGTTTGATGTTTTAGTATTAAAAAATCCCTGTATACTCACACTATTCTAACGTTTGTGCCTGCTAACAAGTTATTAGAAATCCAACGAATCTTATTGTTCATCAATGCTCTGAAAAAAGATCAGGATACACATTATCATTATAACAGACTGGATATTAGCTTTTATGGGGAGGATAACTCTGACAACAATAACAAATAGCTTCTGTAGCAATAGACACACATTGTTCTTATTTTGTACCATTATTTGAAGCTATACAAAGTGTGTTTGCTGACAACAATTACATAATGTGTTGTATGTATGTTACAAAACATACATTGTTCTTAATTTCTGCCTTTATTTGGAGCTAAACAAAGTTACATGTAGTTTGTTTGTTTGATTGAGGTTTTAGAGCTTACTTGAGGTCATTTCACTCATATAAGGGTGTGCTAGCCCTATAGGCAAAAGAAACCACCCTTCATAACACTGACAAAGCACAAGACACCACAGGAGATTTACAGGACAAAAGACAAGCCACCACAGGAGATTAACAGGACAAAACACAAGACACCACAGGAAATTTACAGGACAAAACACAAGACACCACAGGAGATTTACAGGACAAAACACAAGACACCACAGGAGATTAACAGGACAAAACACAAGACATCACAGGAGATTTACAGGACAAAACACAAGACACCACAGGAGATTTACAAGACAAAACACAAGACATCACAGGAGATTTACAGGACAAAACACAAGACATCACAGGAGATTTACAAGACAAAACACAAGACACCACAGGACATTTACAGGACAAAAGACAAGACACCATAGGAGATTTACAGGACAAAACACAAGACACCACAGGAGATTTACAGGACAAAACACAAGACACCACAGGAGATTTACATCAAATCGGCTTCCTGATGCCCCTTAGCTCAGAGAGCACCAGAGCACAGGTAGCTCCCGCCAACACAGGCAAGCTATACAATGAAAACAGCTCAAATCAATTCCCGTCAATCAGTGATAAATACCCAATGTTGATCAAGAGGTCAAGAGGTCAAGAATATAAGAGTTACCTGATCATAAACGTGTCAGCTTCCTTTCCACATAATCAGGTTGAACAGTCTAACCTACATATTTATATACTTACAGATGTGTTAATGTACTGGGGAGATAAGAAATGTTCACATCATAGTTATCTGTCGTCAACTCTATTTGGTTCTCCACTAAATTCCTAAAAACATACGAAATTACAAGTTAAACTGCGGATGTGTTCTTGAAAAAACCAAAAAAAAAACTGGTGAACAACAAATGGATCTGAACTTGAATCATCCCACAGCCATATTTATTCAACCAGCTTGTAATAATAACAACAACATTGGGCAAACCTGAATTCTAAATAAAACTGAAACACATTATGCCGTACATATAAATATTGACAGTCAGATCTTTAAATATTAAAAGACATATTAACCTGTTTTTTCTTTTTTTAAAATTCATTTATTTTACATCATATTCAGCATTTCTACTATGACACATGTTGTATTCGACCATGTATCAAGGAAATAATTATTTATGTGCAAGCAAACAAGACACTATAATTTCAACCACAAGTTACAAAATTCAGTTATGAAAGCAAATATATATTATCTAGTGTATCAAACAAAGTTGTAAGTCTAGATGTTGAACTTAATCTCATCGAGTCATGGTCAAAAAGTTTGACATTTCAAATATCAGAGTAGTGAGAGATTTTGGCTAAAATTGATTAGCAAAAATCTCTGCTTTGAAATAGCCTGTGTTTGAAAGCTTACAGAATTTCCACTTTAGTATTGGCAATGTTAGGTAGGACAGTGATGCTGGTCTTTTGAATAACTCTGAAAAAGATAACAATAAACAGGAAAGAATAAGCATTCTGCATAGAAGACACTCTCAAATACAAAAAAAATCTTAAAATTAAGTAAACTCCTACAAGAGGAAGAACCCTGCATAGAAGTAATAAGGGGAGATCTAGTTTGATGAAAATACTGGCATTATGAAGGAGTTGCGCAAATTTACAAACATCCTCTAGAATATACTCAATTTGAAAATTGTACACGTGGCATTAATGGATGATTTTGAAGCACTGTGTATCAAACACACTAAACGAACTGTATCCTTTTTAGTTTATGTTGTCCTCAACGTAACAGTTTGTTTGTTTATTTGATTTATTTGACAAGACGCCAAAATGAATCAGTTTCCTGATGCCCCTTAGCTCAGAGAGCACCAGGGCACAGGAAGTTCCAGCCCAACCACTCATTCCTCAATATAACAGAAATAACTTGAAAATATTTCTTTGGTGAATTTTCTGAGGACAACATGCTATGAGGAGTTTCATATGACATATGTAAAACCCTACAGGTAACAACTATTTGAAGTGGTAAATGTTTTATATTTATTAACATGTACTTACAAAGTCTGAAGGTTCACCAAGAGGTCAAAGGTATCCGTGGCAATAGTATCAAAGTCAGCACAGTTAATGATGGTTCTAGAAATAATTAAAAAACACAACCCAAAATATTTACATTATCAATAACTTGCTTTTGGTGTGATTATTATATTAACTTGCCACATCAAAACGATATAGATTACAGAAATAAGACAATGTGTTCAGCACTACTGTTGCAAACATGTGAATGATTTGAAGGAGTAAAGTAGCAAAATTGAATCATACTGTAAAGTTTGACGTATTTAATAAGCTCCTTTATCTAACCAAATATTTATGTACAGTAGTTCAAGATGATCTAATTTGTTTTAATTAGTCTATTATTTTAACTTTAACTACTTTATTCACTTTAAGTTTTAGCCTGTTGAAAAGGTAATTTTCTTTCAGGGCTAAGTGTGACAGCGTAGATGTAATTTGGAAATCCGGAACTACCCTTAGCCACAGGGTTATTTCAACAAATACAATTTCAAGTCATTTTCAAGGGTATTTTCATTTATAAACCGAATTACAACTTGTCCCTGTGTTTGATGGATGACAGAAATGAAACATCCGAGTCATGATCAGCCAGGTATTTATCTAGGATTTTTTTCAGGTGGGCCATTGGGCTATTTACTATTTACCATGTAGGCTATATGTTATAGCACACTTCAATATTATATATTTAAAATATAATATTGAAGGTCATAATTTTTAGGAACTATGAATTTTGAAGACTCAATTCAAAAATAATAAATTCAAACTGGTCTGTTTTATCATCATTATTCATATACAACATTTAATGTTTAAATTTTGTTCTCAACTGTTATGGTTGAAGAGATTAAAAATAAGAGTAGTAGATTTCCCAAAATGTTCAAGCCAAAGCTGTAAAATGACTACTTGAATTTTTAATATTAATGTAGCATATTTGGACAATTCTGAAAGTGATATGTAACACGTATTGGTACCAAGCCTGCAGAAAAAGAGACTGGACAAAGAAAGAACTGAACAAATAACTAACATTACCGATACGCAAATATATTTAAATTAACACATTGTCCACCAATTGTCATTCATCATGTCAAAACGCCTTAAAATATATTTAAAAAAAATATATATTGTAGGAGAGATTCTGTCACAACTCTCGTGCCGGAAGTATCTTTCCTACGATATTGAATAATTTATTTACATTCAGTTTTAGGACAGTCAACCCAGTTCATAGGAGAAAAAATATGACCTGTGCAAATAAATAAACGCCTAGCATCTGTCGAGATTTCCGTCCTCTTCAATTTGAGCCCATATTATTTCTTCAAATTCCATCTTTGAGACAACCGCTGTTGTTGTTGTTCCATACTAATGCGAAATTCAACATATCGGCAATCTGTTTTGAAAGGTGTTGTTTTGGCTCAAAAAGTGTAAGTATTGTTAAATCCTGACTATATTTAGCAGAATTGTAACTTCGGAAGTATGTAAATTCAGTTTCTGACATCTTGTTGGTTTTATTTACTCATTGACAGCTTTACGTTTTCGAGTCCCGTTTAAAAACAAAATTAGCTTTGACGCCAGCATGGCCTAACGAACAGAAAGGGAAAGGGGCCTTTCGATTAATTATCCAATCAGAAACACGGATAGAGGAAAATCTATAGCAATTGAGCAGACTTTTCTGACAAGGGAGGTAACTTGCCTTACTAGAAGGATCGACCGATGGAAGAGCTGGCTTAGCGATTTCATGATATAGAAAAACACAAAACACTAAATGTGCCTTAAGGGCCAACCTTATCACTTCCAAATGCGGCTTTAATGAAAATTATGTGGAAATCCCGCAAAAAAAACGACCTAGATAGTCTTACATGTAACAAAATACTTACATAGATTGAACAGAAGTGCTGAATGTTGAGGCTGTGATGTTCTTAAAGGAATAATTCTTTATAGTGCTGGGGAAAAAAAGTACCAAATAAACTGTAGATTTAATTTATTATAAAGAGATGCTAGTAAATTTAATTAGAATACCAAAGAGCTCTTTTAGAATTTCTGAATCGCAAAATAAAAATAAAAAATAAAAATATTGCTTTGAATAGTTAAGATACTTCTCACTATTGCAATCGTGATATAAATGGTTATCTGGTGAATCAGTGGAATGGCTGTAAGGTGAATCAGTAAAATGGCTGTAAGGTGAATCAGTAAAATGGCTGTAAGGTGAAACAGTAAAATGGTTATAATGTGATTCAGTAAATGGTTATAAGGAAAATCACTGAAATGGCTGTACGGTGAATCAGTAAAATGGCTGTAAGGTGAATCAGTAAAATGGTTGTACGGTGAATCAGTAAAATGGTTGTAAGGTGAATCAGTAAATGGTTATAAGGAAAATCAGTAGAATATCTGTAAGGTGAATCAGTAAAATGGTTGTACGGTGAAGCAGTAAAATGGTTATAAGGTGAATCAGTAAAATGGCTGTACGGTGAATCAGTAAAATGACTAAGGTGAATTCGTGAAATGGCTGTAAAGTGAATCCGTAAAATGGATGTACGGTGAATCAGTAAAATGACTAAGGTGAATCAATTAAATGGTTATAAGGTGAATCAGTGAAATGGTTGCAACTTGAATTGAAGAAATGAATGTAGGCATGTATGGGTTAACTGGTTGTAAGGATGTATGGGTGAACTGGTTGTAAGGATGCATGGGTGAACTGGTTGTAAGGATGTATGGGTGAACTGGTTGTAAGGATGTATGGGTGAATTGGTTGTTGGGATGTATGGGGGAACTGGTTGTAAGGATGTATGGGTGAACTGGTTGTAAGGATGTATGGGTGAACTGGTTGTAAAGATGTATGGGTGAACTGGTTGTAAGGATGTATGGGTGAACTGGTTGTAAAGATGTATGGGGGAACTGGTTGTAAAGATGTATGGGTGAACTGGTTGTAAGGATGTATGGGTGAACTGGTTGTAGGGATGTATGGGTGAACTGGTTGTAAAGATGTAATGGTGAAATCATTTTAAGGATGTATGATTGATATGGGGATGGATTGAAAGCTTTGTACTTACATTGTTGCACTGTTACAGTTCTTGAGGAGTTTGTTTACCTCATCACAGGTACACCCCGAGCACTGACGCCCACTGAAGTCCGTCTGTGGGTAATTCTTCGACTGATCAGACCATAAACCATGTTTTGTATCGTCTGCAATAGGCAATAGGTATAAGCCACATTCACAAAATGTCTTCGGCCAAATGCGAAACATTTGAGTTCTGATGAATTCAACAGTCAAACCAAACAGTTCATGCTCTATTTTCCTATTTGTCCAAGACAGCTACTTGTACGCACCAATTGCAGGAAGTGAATATTTCTTTTGTGAATTAGTGATCATCAATTATTTCCATATATTATTTAGGGAAAGGATACACAACCATTTAACATTTTAGTTTGTATTTGGAGACTGAATTTACTTAACGGCTTGTTTGTTTGATTGTTTGGTTGGGATTATGGGATTTTAAATCACTTATCTGACGAAATGCCAGTCTTATTTGTGCCTGGAATTAAAACACCGTCACAACACTAGCAACACACATAACAACACCTGACATGTCCGGTACAGTACAGAAAACCTGACAACTCATCTTCCTGATGCCCCTTAGCTCAGAGAGTCCCAGGGCACGGGAAGCTCTTAAATGATGGAGGTGTCAGTGAAACAGAAAGGCGAAACCTTCAGGACATTTGCAGCATTCCCTCGTATAAATATTTATAGCCCCTAGCTCATTAGAAAGACTGATTAACGAGATATATGGTTATAAAGAGATATAAGATTTCCCTTCATCACGATTAAGTGGATGAAGTTTAGTAATTAATTTGATTGGTGCTCAACGTCATACTCAAGTGTATTTCACTTATATGAAAACAAGCCATAGCAGGAAAAATTAGAAGAAACCGTGTAAAACCGACAACACAATCTGGACAGCCAGGTGAAGGGAACTCCCCTTACGTATAGAAGGCTGGAAAGATGACTCCAGCCGTTAATTGGTACAATGAAGTGGACTCAGCAGTCCGTGGCTCATCATACTGGTCCCTTGAAGGTGTTACCTGAGGTGTACTGTGAAGGTAGTTTGTCACCATATCTGTCATTCCAGTAGGTATGGCCAAGCCAGATTGATTGACAGCTGTCAGTCAGTAGGACCAAGACGATCCAGCTTATCAGATATAGTTCCATTTCTGTTTAGCCCCTCCCACAGATAAGCCGTAACAACACCAGGAAGATCATAAAGCTAAAATGATAGAAATACAGATTTAAACAAAATAAAACATATCTAATTTGTTATATCTGTTGTCAGTAACCTGATTGAGTAGTGTTTAACACCACATTCAGCTGTATTTCAATATCATTGTGGTGGGACCATTGTACCAATTCAAGTATTAAACATATCAAGAGATACGAACCTTATTGCAGTACCGGCTATCATCTTATGTGCATTCTATATAGTACTGTGATAAACTTATTCCAAAATAACCGTGACCATGTACTTCAAATTTGTTCAATACATTTTCAAAGTAGACAAATCCTGAAAATCAGTTCAAGGACTAAATGGCAAGAGCGAAGACAGTTTTTTATGACCTTAACCATTACTCCATGAAGCTAAAATTCAAACTTGTTTTACACATTCTCAAAATAAACATGTGTTTCAAGAATGATGAAAATCGACCTAGAGACAGAATCGTCAGAGTAGTGATGACAAACTTTTTTCTAAAAATAGATATGACCTTGAGCAGGACATCACGACCCTGAATTCCTACTTGTTCAAGGCATTTTCATAATAGACGTTTGTGAAGTTTGATAGAGTAATGGAAAAACCTTTTCTAGAAACAGCTATAATGACCTTGACCTAGACTCCATGAGTCTGAAATTCACACTTATTCAAGACATTGTTACAATGGACATGTGTATGAAGTTTCACAAAAATCAGTCTGGGTAAAGAATTACGAGTGTGACTGGATGACCGTTTCTAAAATAGTTATAATGACCTTGACCTTGTCTTCACGACCCTGAAATTCAAATATGTTTAATACACTATCCTAATAGACATGCGTGTGATGCTTTATAAATATTGACAGAGGTTAAGTCACTAGACTGCTAGAGTGATGACAAGGGAAAAACACATATGAACATGTATAAAGAGAACGCTATATAAACTCGTCAACTTTGTTGTGCGGGATAATAACTTTATAAGAATTCAATATTGTTTTTCAAGATCTGAAGAGCCAACCAGCACCAGTTCACCATTAGGCTTATATGTATACCGGATTTCCTTACTATATCTTGATCGGTTTTATCGTCATATAAACCTGAACAGACAGAACCCCATTTTCATCTTGCCTACCAACATGGGTGAGGCGAGGAATAATATAACTATTCTTTAAACCTGTAATACAGAGATTCAATAATACAGTCATTATTACCCAACAGTTATCTTTAGGTCATATTATAAAGCCTTATGATGTAACCAAAGCCTTAAAAAATAAATATGAATTAAAAAAACAAACAATGGAGTTCCTGAAATTTGAGCTGGGGAACTAATTAATGTACAGGTAAATTTCTTTATCTTTGTAATCCAATCACACTATATCCTTTACTTGATTTATATATTTAAAATAGGTACAAGATTTTAAAACAAAATCACACTAAAGGTAAGATTTCACTCTCAATGCTGTGTATTTCACTCTCAATGCTGTGTATTTCACTCTCGATGCTGTGTATTTCACTCTCAATGCTTTGTATTTCACTATCAATGCTGTGTATTTCACTCCCAATGCTGTGTATTTCACTCTCAATGCTGTGTATTTCACTCTCAATGCTGTGTATTTCACTCTCAATGCTGTGTATTTCACTGTACCTGGAAGTCTGTACTTCTATATATAACATAATCCTAAATTATCAAAACAGGAAAGACAACATGCTTATGACGAATGTAATTTGACTCTTCTATGTCATTCCGCCTGCACGACCACCTCATGTTCTGAGAGAGGTCAGTAATGGAGTTACTGACAGGATATTAATCCACATATGGATTAAGCACTTAATTATACCTGTAGATATAAGTGCCTTGAAGACAAAATCAATAAACTCTCTTCAAAGTCAACATGAAAACCAACATCAGTCTGTAAACTGTCAAAACCTTGGAGTTTTCAACAATCCAAGTTCCTCAATTGGCAGGGAATTTCAACAGCTAACACTTACTGTCATAAAATCAATATCAATCCTCAACGTTTAAAGGTAGTTTTTGTAGACGTCATTGGAACACACACCAGGTCTGTATTGGAGACATGTTAGAACAGCTACATGCAGGAAGACATCACCTTGTCAGTGCACCATTCATAAGTACATTATACAATAGTTACACTCACGAAACCATACAGGAAATAAGGAGATAATTATTGCAATTTAAGAGAACTTAAAACGAATTACCACAACACATAATTTGGCGTGTTATTGAACGCACTAGTTCTCCACATTTATAAATATACAAATCGGTTAGCATTATTTACATACTTAACCATATTTATGGTTTGCAATAAGCCTTGAAATGACCTGCATGATAAGATAGCTTGTTCCTGATTTACTAACCCAATAATAAAACATCTCAATAACTCTTCAGCTATGAGCCCCAAAGTTTACCTAGTTAACTAAAATAGTTTGTTGGTTTCATAATGTTTAAAGATCAAAAAGTCAACATTCTCCCAGTTATATAAGAATTATATTTGGAAATCATAGGTTGTTGAAAATTCCTATAAAATATCAGTTTATTCATAAAGTGGATTATGTATTGAAAATGTGCATGATTACATTCAAAGTTTAGATAGGGAAACATTAGGCAGTGTGACACGTCGAAAGTTATAAAAGTACAAAATATTAATCACACCCGACTTCATTTATTAATTCCTATAAAAAAAACACCTAGTTTTAGAAGTATCCATATTATCATGAACACTTACCTTGAATTAAATATGTAAATTCCAAAGTTGAGGAAGTAACACTAACAAACAAATTATCCAGGTAACAACACCTGACTTGTGACTTTAAACAAACACTTCAGGTGGACTGTTTTCTTCACAAAAAATCAATCAAAGTAGTGTGGGCAAACACATGACTGAACCTGTTATGGTGTAAGTGACACTATTGAGCAAGAAACCAGTCAACCGTGGCCTAAACAACATAACTTAAAATGGCCTGGCTTATTGTCAAAAAATTAAAACAATGTCAAGTAATTTAAAAAACACAGTTAAAATTTGAAGACAATCCATGAAAATGAAGAACACTTTAAAACCTACTTCAAAGATACAGGTGAAATGCGATCTCTGTTTAAGCAAAACACTTGACTAAGTTCCAAAGAGATGCAGTGAAGCGAATCAGCCATTATTCTTTCCTTCTTTTTTTGGCCTGGGTTCCTTCTACAGACTGCCTGTAAACAGTTTGTACAGAGAAGAGAACAGAGTTATGTTCAACATTGACACTGATATTGAAAGCTAAACATGGCCACTCAGGACAATAAGTTACAAACGTATTTATAGTACAAGTGGGCTTCATTCATGTATACACCATGTCTAAACTGGCAATTGTCAGTACAAATATAAACTTCCATATCAAGCCTTAATTGTTTGACCATTGTTAGAACTGAACATTAATTTTTTGGGTATATTTCATTTAAGTTTCCCATGACAATATCTGTCCCGGAAATGTCTCCAATTGTTTTCTCTGCCTAGAAGTGAAATATTTCCAAATTTTCCTACTCAAAAATATCCTCTATTTTAGAACCCAAGGTGAAAATTACAAACTGGAAAGATGTAGAGACAATCAAGACATAAGAGAAGTGTCCACCTTTTAATGCAAGAAATAACAAATTGCTGCTCAGACCGTTGATAACAAAACTGGACAGTTCGTAAGGACAAGGGCCACAAGGCAATAGATGAGTTTTACGCTGTACACTACGTAAGTTTATTATACTTATATGACGGCATGCAAAGGCCAATGGGTGGAGGAAACCACCTTAAGCGATGCCGGCAGCACAAAAGATACCACAAAACATTTATTATAGGTTAGGTAAAAAAACAAGACACCAAAACAAATCGGCCTTCTGATGCCTCTTAGCTCAGAGAGCACTATCGCACAAGATGCTGCCACCCAACCGCCCGCAATAAAGATGCACAATAGTATTACACAGTACAGATACATTTGACATGTCAAGAAATAACAATAAAGACATGACACATAATATAATTTAAAAATTATCCTGTTGAACATTTCAATATTTTGACCACCAAACAAAAAATGTTGCCTGTTTTTATTTGTGAAATGTAGGTACCATCACCTAAAGCCTTCAGTATTTTTATATATTAAGATCTGAACATTAAACTTTTTTCTGATATGTCATTTTTGTTTTTAATCTTAATGAGCTTTCTTGTGTAAATTAACTAACACTACAAGTCTATAAGAGGTGGCTGAATTCATCTTTTGAGTTGTGTTTCTTGATTGCTGCATGGTACGGCCCTAGTTCTTTTTTATTAAAAAACAGTTCTTTTATATTAAAATCTCTGAGCGGGGATATTTATTTATCAACTTGAATTTTGCCATACCCTATGTTTGGCCTTGCAAAATCCAAATTGATAAATATCACCCCTCAGAGTTCTTTTTCCTAGATGACGTCAAACTGATTGACAAACACCATGCACTAGCTTGCAATTCATCAACATTATCTTGAAGAGAGTGAAATCAAGGGGATATATTAGACCGCCCTCAAAGTCACATCACGACACGACCACAGCTTGATTTTGGCCCAAATTCCTTTGGTAAGAGATATTTCAAAAGTTAGTCAGTTATAGTGGGTTACAAAACGGCCCTTGTACAGCAAAACTATAGAATATTTGGGATATAGGCTACTGTTGTTGCTTGCCAAGCATAATATTTAAATTGTGTCCGGTAAGTCTCAAAAGAAATGTTTTTGTTTTACTTTCTTGCTATTAGATAGCTCTGAAGTTGCCAGGACATATCAATCCCGCACAACTGAATACTCTTCAGTCTCACAACTCTTGGACTTTCCTTATGAAGAGTCCATATTCTACGACAAAGTTCATTTTCAAAGAACTAGGTATGGCCAAAGGCTGAAGAGTGGATTTAGTTATTTAAGGAGTTGATTACCGATAACTGTGAGACGCTAAAACTAACCCTAAACCAGTGAGTTTAGAAACTCACTAAATCACTAACCTTAAACCACGTAGTATATTTCTAGACTTCCTGCCCTAAACTTAACCCAACTTAAGAACCTAACGATTAAGCTTAATCATAATGTGTTTAAATACTTATTACGGGTGACTGACCAATTTGACCATTATACAAGGTATTATATAACAAAGGTAAATTTGTCACTATCTTGGTTGCCTTCTCAAACTTCAACTTTCTCTCGTTTCTCTTGCGAAAATAATTAAATTCCAAAAAATTGCGCCATTTCAGCTATTCTTCCGCGCTAGTGAAAAGGCGATGATGTCATTGAATTGTGTGTAGTTATTTTTGAGAACTGTCAGGTATACAAACACATTTCCGAGAAATAATTACGTCATCAAATTGTGTGTAGTTGAGAACCGCTAGGTTTAACAATTTCCAAGTTTCCGACTTTACACTCGTACATTTATTAGCGAATTGCTTCTTAGCCATCCCAAACAACCTGCTGTTTGAGACAGACCCATCTCTGCTAAAAAATGTTGTAATGTTTGTTTGAGTTGGGTTTCACGTTGACCTGTAGTTAAGATTATGACGACGTCAGCACACTGGTTGACGGAAACTACACGGGCAACAAACAGATCGAAAAAAGACGGAAAAAAGGACGCCAAAAAAAAAAAAATCAGACGTGATATAAAAAAATAATAATTAAAAACTAGGGCTACTTGAAGCTGATACTCAACAACCCTTTATAGGCTTCTGGTTAGTTTGCATCTAGTGCTGGACTACACGCACATGCAGAGGGAATAATTTTATGGGCATGAACATACTTCATCTGTTTTAAACATTTCATAAAGCACGTGGTTATATGTAAATTGGAGTTTAAAACCTCATTCCCATATGGTGTTTTTTTCTGGTTCATATTGACTCGTACACACTTATGTTTAAGATATAGTGCATCAGCGCTAAAGAAGATAATTTCAGTATTAAGTAAGATTGTTTTTTAAAATAGAAATGAGTTAAAACAAACACGTTTATAGTATATCAAAGTGTTGTAAATATAAACTAGTTGTCAGTTGCAGTAAAGCGTCAGTATTGAAGTTGAGAGAAATGTACGAGTGTTAGGTATTGAGACTGTGGTTGCAATTGAATCATGGCGGACTCCGTCGATATAGATTTGTATGATAATTTAGAAGATGACTTTAATCAGGTAAAGGAATATTTACATCATATTTTTTTAACTAAACTCATAGTTTTTTGTAATGCAAATAATATGCATGATGTTTTGTTTTCTGTAGTTAGCGGTAAAATTAGTATCGAGATATGTTTGCACCTCTCTAGACAGTCTGGTCCAAAGGACCATGCCATGTTCCAAGGGTTACTTCCTTTGTGGTAAAAGAAACAACAACAACACAACTATGAATTAGCCTGCCCGCCATTTTTCTGTTTTTGGCAGTTTTGTTTTTCACCCACTTAGGCCAGACCAGCATGTGTTGTTGTTGTTATGCACATGTTGGTGAGAGTAGCTCGATCTAACTTACATAGCTCGATCTAACTTACATAGCTTGATCTAACTACTATCAGGTTGGGGAGAGTAGCTCCATCTAGCTACGTAGCTCAATCTAACTACTGTAGCTCGATCTAGCTATGGGGTGTAGCTCGATTGAGCTACGCTGTTTTGCACAAAGTCAATTAAA
>JAVFBZ010170090.1:0-14930 GCA_032466195.1 Katharina tunicata | reverse complement strand
TTCCATGCTCTCAAGGGGTTCTATGCTCTTAAGGGTTCCGTGCTCTCAAGGGTTTTCATGCTCTCAAGGGGTTTCATGCTCTTAAGGGGTTCCATGCTCTCAAGGGGTTCCATACTCTCAATTGGTTGTGTGAAAAAATGTCTTAACTAGCATCTGATCCATGCAAGGCAGTGTTTCCAAAATTAGCTAAAATACTAGCACAAAATAATAATAACTGGGAGGGGTGTGTGGAACAATCCCATTGGATGTAAAAGCATCTAGTTGTCAGTTTTGCATTATTTTTGGACCATTTTTGGGCACACTGTAAGTCTGTTTATCTGTACCTAAGCATAGCATTGAGAAACCCTGCTATATACAAGAATTCAGGTTTATCATTCTGTTAAGACTTGTGGGAACATGATCAAAAGGCCTGTCCGTCATTACTCTTATATATATTTTAAAAATAGTGTAAATGTCAGTGTTTGTATGCCTTATTTGTAGTAACATTTGTGGTACATGTACATGTGTTTAATGTGCATTCTGACACACTGTGTTTAATGTGCATTCTGACACACTGTGTTTAATGTGCATTCTGACACACTGTTTAATGTGCATTCTGACACACTGTGTTCAACAAATACATCATCTCTTTTCAATGTCATTGTATGTGCATAACTATTTTAGTGTATGGAAAAATGCAATATATTTTAAAATGTTTTTAATTGAAATATTGTTTGAAAACGATTGTATTATACATTTCTAATTGCTTCATAGGATTTACAAATTTACTCTTTTGTTGTATTGAGAACCATCGAATGCCTATGGCTCTGTGGGGTTTGGACTGCTAGACCGCCATTGAAGCGATGTGCTTACGCAGTCAAACAACAGGTTGGATAAGAAAATAAAAATCATTTGCTTTCTAACATGTCTAACCTTTCTTTCAGATGTCTTTTTTTGTTATCTTTTAAAGTAAGTTTTCAAATTGGAAACTATGTATTGATCTCTAACATCGCTCAGAGCACAAAAATCTTGGCGTTTTCACTTTGTAGAAACCACTCATACATCTTGGTAGTTTGGATCTGTGGTTTCTGTGTGACGGAGTTGGGCTGTTAACTTACACACACTATTCAGACATGAGCTACAAGCCCAACTTATGTCATGGGAAGATTGTGACTTCAATTAAAAATTAAAAATATCATAACAAATTTCACCCTGCGAAATCTTTTCGTTCACAAATTATAACTTTTTTCTTAGATCTTATATGTACAGCCTACTTCATAAGCCCATCGCTTAAATATACGTACAAATTTTATATTTAATTTTGAGGGCTTGATGGAAAGAAATTGTCTATAAATTCCTTCATATTTACACTCCTTACTTCTATTTTCTAGTCTTAAAACCTAATTTTGTTTAAATGTTTTTTTCTCCACAAAATTGTTTTAATCATATAAGGTCACACTTCTTTTATACATGTTTTGTATTTCTTAACCTGGCTTAATTATTTATTCTAAAATTTAAAAAAAGTTAGATTATTTTAATCTGGTGCTTTAGTTTTTAGTTTGGACTTTTTTTATGTGTATTCGGGGCTGGATATTGAGATTCTGAATGGGTTTGTCCTACTTTTTAACATTTCATTCAGATTTTACTTGTTTGTGTTTTTTGTCTATAAAGATAATTCTGGTAGTAACATTTATACCTAAGTAAGCACAATACCTTAGGAAGGAGCATCAATTCTGAATTATATTTTTGCAAATGCATGTAGATAAAAAATCAATGTGTAGATTGTGTGTAAAAACAGTATGTTCAAGCGTTCAGCTACACACTTTGTGTAATGGTGTTTAGTAATTGTAAAAAATTCATATACAGAAACATAATGCATTCTTCAGGTCATTTCCTGAATAAGATTATTGGGGGGATTCCTTAATTGTATATATGAAGGAGAAAAATCTTTTCACAAAGGAAAATTTTATAATGTATATTTTATCATGAAAGTTTTACCCCTGTAAATTTACAGTACTTGGCTTGTATATTATGCTGTACACATGTTCTTGTTTATATCGACTTTAACTTGCAGTTTCTTAATTTAACATTCCTTTTATATCATTAAATAATTAATAAAATCTTCCTGGAAATGATCTAATGCAGTTATCTGCAGAGCATTTCCTGTACAAATGCAGCCTATAGAATGAAATTTGTTTATATTCTAAATAAAGAGATTAACATGAACTGAAGTGATAGGCTTTTTAAGAATCCCCCTGTACGAAATGGCTGAAAATAAAACAAGGGCACAGGTGCCTCCGAGTGTTTGTTGATCCCACAGAACTGATGTTTATGGGTGCTTCTTCACCATAGTATGGCTAGTCAGGACAATATACTAACTGGTTGTTAGATTCTGTTTGGGAGAAGATTTGGGTTATATTATATTGGTAGAATGTAACACTGATGGTATGTCACTATAACATTGAAGATGTATCTCGGCATCTCGCTACAGTTGCAATATCTATTATAAATGTAGAGAAAGAAAGTTTTTAATTTATATTTATGTTTAACCAAAACTGCACTCTACTTTTACAACTATATGTAATCCCTGTTGTGTTATAAAATTTGATCTTTGTAACAGTAACTTTGGAAAAGATGATCAAGAAACTGTTTGAGGTGTTTAGTGTATCTTGAGTCTAGGGAGTTGTTCACAAAGAGGCTGCCTGTTCAACATGAGAAATGAAATATTGTTTAAACCAATTTGTGAATGTGGAGATTATCAAAATAGATGTCAGTTTGTTTTGTTTAAACTGGTATGTACAAACCTTACAATGTATCTCATGTGAACTGAGGCAAAATGTAAATATATAAAAAGGCTATACCAAATAAATCAACAGAAACAATTTCGTTTGGTATTTTTTTTATCTGTGTTGGCTGTTTATATTTACTGTTTTTGTTACTATGACAAATTTAGTTATTCTACTAGGCTTTCAGAAAGAGGTACAGAAATGTTTTTGTCCCAGTGACAAAGTGGCTCTTACAAAGATAATTGACATAGGAATCCCGGAAAGATATTTTGTCAAATGCTCTGTGTCGTTTTAAAACATCCCAAAGATCTAGCTTTCCAAAATATCAGCGCAGGCCCATACATACATGTATATAGCACTTAAAAACATTATATAGCATAAATTAACTTTATAAAACCCAAGTATTAATAACACCATATATTTATTGGAAACGCTTTAAAACAATTTCAGACTGAGCCACTGATCTTTTCGAGCGAAAGGGTAAAACTAACATATTATAAAGGCAGGTTTGGGTAACTTCAGAAGAAGTCACCACAGGAGGTTATACTTAATTTCCCACTTTCAGGACGGTATTAGATCAGTAAAGGAATTTTTTCTCGGAAATGCGACTAAGAAACACACCCTTGGAATACCTTAATATTTTTAGATCATTTTATTTCGACACTGAAGAGCTTTTGTGATGCATGTAGGCCTAAATGTTTGCATCTTTTAAATGTGCATCTTTTTAAGTTTTATGTAGTGCACTATACAAAAAAAAAAAATGTTTAGAATATCCCCCGAGAAAAGATCTAGTGGAACGTGGAAAGGAAAAATTCTAACAAAATTCTGATATTGCCAAAATTGGCAACCACCTCTTAGTGAAGGAATATCCATCACGTGCATTATTAGGTGCAGGAATATTTTTGAATACATTATTTAGGATTATTAAAAGTGTATAATCTTCTTGTTGGAAACGACTGTCTTGTTTCGAAACGATTTAACAGAAAAATACCAAGAGTGATCGGCTTTTAAATTCCTTGATATCGATTATACTGTTTAACAAATGGCAACTAGGGGATGACTGAGCTTATTTCCAGACAGCTTTTAAGAGAAAATCTTCCAGGCAGAAACTGCTGTTAGATTTTAAAGGATTTTTAGGAAGGTGGTTTTCATGAAAAGGATATCACAAAAATTTAAGCGGGTTTCGCGTTCAAACATGAGATCTTAATATGAGAATCTATGTGATACATCCAACTCAAAAAGATCATATCGCACACCAGCATATTGTATTCTCACACAATTCCAAATTTTATTTCTTGCTGAATGAAAAAGTGTATATGTAAACAGACACTTCTTCCACTGACTGCTGCTTGGGTTTCAAGTTGTATTTACAGAAATGATCCTTGGATTGGTAGGTCCTACAGGTACGAGAAAAGTTTCATGATATTTACGCCTATAGTATAGCTAGGAATCTATATAATTTTTGCTGACTGCATGCATTTTGACTAAGGACAGTAGAGCCTATGTTTCAAGCTTACTTGAATGCTGTCATACTTGCAGCATTGAAGGAACATCCAATGGAACAAATGATAGAAAGACTTATTCGCATTCAGAGTCGCTGCCTATAGGCCTAATGCTGGAATACACCACCGCCATCTACGTAAAAAGCATTGAGAATAGCACTAAACACCATCAAATCAATCAATACTATAGGTTTCTGACTCGTGCAAGATGAGAGAGTAGGAACATCGATCATTATGTTCCATGAGCAGCAGAACTAGGGCTGTGTATTCTATCACATGGGGTACCGACAGGGCTACTGTTTAAATAATTAAATATACCCAAGACAACACAATCTTGCAGCTTACCAATCAGGCTAATTAACGAATCAAAAACTTAATGATAATGATAAGAAAAATATGGTGTTTTGATGTAAAAACCAACAGTCGACTTATGCATGCATGTATGTATCCTAACCTTTATTGCAAGAACATATTACAGGCCTATAAATAAATTTATTATATAGTTAAGTTATCAATTAAAACTGAAAAACAAAAGTTAATCATCTTTGTTGGTATTTCAAGCGAGCATTATTGTACAGTGTTGTAACCTGATTTGTTTATGCAAGCTCTTTATAAGTCGAAAGTAACATAACTTAAATGCACTTAAAAGTTTTGAAGAACGAAAGGTGTTACAAATTGTAGCTGGGGAGGAGTTTGTTCCCATGGACTAATGTATTAACCCACTAAATCGGTTGTGCTTTTCAATAATACAATGCATGTCATGTAGGCCTGATGTGAGTACGTGTGTGGACGGCAGTCAGCAGCGCGCGGTTAACATCACAGTAGCTCTTGTGAACAAGTTAACCTCACACTCTAGTGCGCCACAACATAAACGCGCTGGGTACAGAAAATGGCCTCAGCAGAGGAAGGAAAAGACAGCGATATGTCAGACAGAATTTCACAGTCATCACCGTCGCATTTTCTCAAAACAGGATATACATTTGAAGCAGAAGAAATACCACGATTGAGCTGCAAAGATCCTGAAGCCGAAAAACTTGTGGCAAACGAGGTAATGTCCAATAACATCAAAACATGTTTGTGACTTTTTCAATGTTTACATTGTGCAGTTAATAATTTCACCCGGCTGAGAAACATGTGCGTTTGTTATAACGGGGATACATGGAAGACAAATAACGACAGAAAACTCTGCGTTTGTCAGTGGAATAATATCGCTTAGTGTTCTGAACATGTACTTTATGTATACATGGCTTGTGCAGTACTAGACTAATTAATAACGATGCATCTAGTACTTTATACAACACCCTCGTTCCCATTTACTGGGAATAATTAACAATATATAAATTGTAGGTACGGTAGCTTTGGAATTAGTTTATAGGGTTAACACTTTAATTCATTTTGATTTTTATGTTTTGTTTTAATATATAAAATATCAGATATCAAATCCAGGGACTTTGTTTATTTATATTTATAAGTTTTGAGAAACATAACTAAAATGCACTTTTTAAAAAAAAGTTTTGAAGAAGTTTGTTCCCGTAGTCTAATATATTAACCCACTTTATGGGTTGTGGTTTACACTGATACAATACTACATATAAACCTAGTGTGTGCATGATAGTTATGGATTACATAGTAGATTAATAACGATACTGACAGATCTTTGCATCCATGTGCATGCATGTGTGTGTGAACGGCAGCAGCACAGGTAACAACTGGGCAAAAATGGCCACATTCTTATCTTTAAAAGGGATAAACAACTTTGATTTTGCTTAAAAATGTAATCTCTATGTTTTTTATTGTTTATATAAGCTTATATATAATTTATTCAGGAAGTTAAACATTTTTAGGTAGTTTTAACTTCTCTTACATCTGCAGGAACAAGGTTGATGAAACTGTTTACACGTAGGCCTACACATTTATATTACCACCAGAAGCTTCCGGTGCCCTGGTGCTTTCTGAGCTAAGGGGACTACGAGGTTGAATTGATGAGGCTTCCTTGTTGTGTCCTATGGTTATGCTCTATAGATACATGTAGTGTACATAGGTGTTTGAGGTGATGCCAGCTGTTGAATGAAAACAGCAAAAGTTGGATTTAAAATTGGACCAAAAAGTATTGAGAGGGTGCTGGGGAAAGAAAGTTTAATAAGGCAGGTTCTGGGCTTACTGTAGTTGAGGGAGGGGGCTGTTTCCTAAAGGTTTTGCGACATCTAGAAGATGACGTTGTGACTTTTTGCAACAACACAATGTCTTCAACACTGGTCATCATAATAAATCTCTGCTCGTGCGAAGGCTGTGTGAAACTGCCCTAAGGTTACAAGTCACTAGAAATTTTGTCGGGTGGACAATAACGTTGCTTGAACAGAATTCAAACTTTAGTATGTTGTTGCCCATCACCCATTGGTGTTTCACGAGTCGAGGTGGTGGGACTGGTTTCTAGGTAACAAGTCATGGTTGGCAACAATTCACCAGAAATATTGCCCAGGCTCTAACTTTACAACCCTTTCTCAGAAGGAATTGAAACTTGACTATGTTGTTGCCTACACCTAAGTGCACGTCATGATCTTGATTCAAGGACGTTTCAAGGAAATAAGTCATAGTTCCTTGGGCAATATGTCACGAAATTTTAACAAGGGCATCGAAAAGGGGAACATAAGTGAGCTGGTTCTAATACGCATCAGAGCTGACCTAATGTAGTTCACCATTTAATGGCGCTTTGCGGTTACATACCGGTAGTACTTTTGACAAGCATGCCCGACAGCATCGCAGAAATCTTGATACACTACCATTCGGTTCAAGCGAGCGGCACCAGAAAGGAAAACATCATGGCATTCCAAGAACGCTACCTGGATATATGGATTATTGATCCAGATCAGATTTATCCCACCTTTTCTGCCCGTGTAAACGCAAACATTAATCTTATCCAGATCTGAGCTGGCTCCGACCCACCAATTTTTACCTCTGTAACCACGGCTAATGTGTCATGATCTTGATTCAAAGTCGTGCAAAGACTACAAGTAAAGTCAAGATTAGGCCTGTGTAGTAATGGTTTCCGGCATAACCTAAAAATCGGTCCCCTAAAATGTTCATGACAACCTGCACTTCAATGTCTTTGCTTTCCCTTTTAGGAAATACTTAAATGTGCATTTATGAAAACAAGTAACTCAAAATCACTATTTCATTGCCGAACCGACAAAATCTGTTAAAAAATGCAACTTTGGACCAACACTTTGAAGATTCGGGGAGATATCGGTCCTTCTAAATTGAGTTTAGATAACCATTGGTAGACCCTATTCATCCTGATCTCCCAAACAGCACAGGCCCGGGTAACATGTCACAAAAGATCTATTGGGGGTTATAACTGCGCAGCACTTGCTTGGAAGGTTCCTAATTTTAGTATGTTGTTTCCCATCAACTAACAGTGTGTGATGGAAGGTTTGCATGGGCAACAAGTTAAAAAAAAAAAATAAAAAATTGCAATTTTTGCTTGGAAGGAATTCTAACTTTAGTATGTTGTTTATTTATTTATTTATTTATTTATGTATGTATTTATTTATTCAGCTTTGACATGCTGTCAGGAAAGTTGCACAGGTGATTCAATATTACCTATAGACGCAACCCCCATAACACTAATAAATAAATAATAGTGTTTACAATAGTTGAATAGAACTATAACACAATGTATGACATAAGAACAAACAAGGGTCTAGAAATAAATTGTACTTAAATTGGAATTCCATTGGCTATCACCAAACAGTATTTTAATTTTTTGGGATAACACTCACTTAGACTGAACAGATTCTAGTTCAGAAAATGTTGCAGACTGAGACCCTTGCAGGAATCGCACTGCTGACCCTCAGCGTCTGCCACCAAATCATCATCTGTAATTTCCAGCCTCCTAAGCCACTGAGCTTCATGTATCTGACCTTAGAAGGTTGCCAAGGCAACAAAACACAAAAGATCTCTGGCAACATTGCATGGAATAAATTAAAACTTTAGTGTGTTGTTGCCCATGATCCATCAATGTGTCATGAGTTTGATTCAAGGTCATGTCAAGGTTGCTGTGGAATCATAACAGTGATACAGTATCACTGCTTTTATGCTTGGGGATAGGGGTAAGACATACACTGCTGTTGAAAAACAAAATCATGTTTCTTTTGGGGTGTCAAAGGTTAATTATGTTGTTGACCTTAGCAGGTGTAAAAGACAAGCTCTTTGAGGCTGTGGAGATCACGGGATGGTGTTGCACCATACGCAATGCAAAGTTGTCATATGAGTGAAATACCCTTGAGTACAATGTTAAACAAAAATACAATAAATAAAAAAAATAAAAAAAATACAAGTTAATTCATGGTCAGAAAATTATTGATAACTTCATGTTACCTCTATTGCCCTCTGTGCACTTAATATTTTGGTGAGTTTTTATTCAGATAAAATGCGCTTTTTATACATTATTTTTTAAATACTTATTAAACTACTAATCAAAAAAAATTGTGCTTTATGTGTAAATTGTGCTTTATGTGTAAATTGTGCAGCAAAAGTTATATTATTAACCAGGTGCTAAAGTAGAAAGTTATTGAATATATTTGTGTTGATCCTGTGGAGATATATGCGGGCCTGGGTTTACCAATGTCAGCTCTCAGAGAGCTGGTTACGTGACCAAACAACATGCGGCACACACTGATTGACCTTCTTCTGGCCTTTTTTCAGCTGACAATAACACAACAATTTCCAGAGGTGAAGGCCAACTGGTTTGCAGAATCTAGGATATCTAGGATATCATCCAGGAAATGTTCAAATATTATGGGCACAGGGTTCAAATGTATGAAGTGCTGTTACATGTACATTTAAGGGTTATTTTTTGCATGAGTATTGAGGTAAAATGAAGGGTAACGTTCTGTGTTTACCTAAATGGTATTATCAACATCATGCCTTGTTTGACATAATAACCTAAAAAAGTGTGTTGATATTAATTCAAGGTTTGATAAATTTTTTACCGTATCAAATAAACAAAAAAAGAAGGTAAAGATTAATTTAATGAATATTATGAGGGCAGTTGTGTAATAATGTTAACAAATGCAAAAAAACTAGTTCTGAATTTCCATCAATTTAAAATTCTTTCAGTTGTGATTTATTTATTTTATTTTTTATTTTTCTTTATATGGTATTACTTACCGTATCCAGAAAGATTAACGTTTATAAGCTGATAAGACAGAAAAGGCAATGACTTTTTATGCCATGTTAGGAATCAGGTCAACAAAAATATACATACATAAATTTACTTTTAGTGTGACATAATAATGTTTGCAAGTAGATGAAACTAGAGTTTATGTTGTTAAACGGCAACAGTATAGTGTACTTTTCCCTACTTTTCTGTCTAGAGAATTACGTATATTAACACTTTTTAAAAATATTTTGTAACCATACATAAACCCCATTTTGACCCCATGATACTGCTAGGGGCTGTTTTGTACTGTAAATCATTAAGAGTTATATCTGTAAAATATCTGGTGCCTACGTGTGAATTCTCAGGAAGTACATTAACATTGACAAAGTCAATATGTTTGTAGCCTTGAGGCTTTAGATCTCACAACGCCCCCCCCTCTTCCCCTTTCTGAGCCTCCTCCCCCGTTCTGCTCTCTCATTGTTTGTGATAGAAAATTGTGAACATTTGTGAGGGTATTGATCAGCCAACCTAAAAGGCTAATAATACCTTACAATACATTTAATTAATCTGCTGTGTAGAAAGCAGCGAGGGAGAATATGGTTTACGTGCAGAACTGCACAGAATTAAAACATATACTATATTATGAACTGAAAATAATAATATAAAAATAAACAAAGCTAAAATGTACATGTACACTTTTAGAAAGTAGTCAAAGTACTATTACATTTTGACTTTGAACTACGGGTGGATGGAGGAAGTTTATATATATACTAGTATATATATATAAAAAAAACAATTATATATAAGCTTATAAACAATTTTTATTGAGGATAATAGTTTACAAAGCAAACACTCAGCCAGCACAAGGCTGATCTTCCCTAAGGTCCTCAGGCCAACAAGAAAATAGATACATGTAGGCCTACAACTAAACTTTACAACAACAATTTACAAGTTTTTGCTTGATCTAATATGGAACAAGGTTAAAGTGGTAACTTTAAAATTATGTACAAGCATTATAAGTTCTATAACAGATATTTCGTAAGCAATGGTTCATAAATTATCACAGGGCGTGTTAGACAAATACATGCATGTACTCATGTACAACATGCAATTCAATTTTTATTGTTAAATGTTAGTTGGGACTTTATCTGTCTCATAGACAAGTTATTATGAAACTGAAAATAAATATATATATTTTCTATATAAGAAATAAGATATTTACGAGACAAGTGTGAGTTTAAAAATATGTCTTTTCTTTCTCTTCATAAATATATAAAATGTATATATTTTTGTATATAGAGTGTAACCATGTTATAATGCGCCTCGCTATACCGCGCAGTCAGCAATAACTCGCACCAAACCATGGCCCCTAATTTGTAAGCCACAAAAATCACAATTTGAAATCTTGCTTCACTGAAATAAAAATGTAAAATATTTTTAACGATTTTATTCAACGATGGAAAAAGAAGGCCTTAAAAGCGTGTTATATTGCTACAATCGCGGATTAAATGCCAGCACAAATAATTTACAGATGGATACGTTTGGTACTAAGCGGCTGTCAAAACAAATATTGTGTAAACATAAATGGATTATGCCACCAGGTGTGCGTGACGGCTATATCGCGCAGAATTTGTAACGCGCAGAGTTCCCGTGTTCCCCAACAAGCGCATTATAACGTGGTTACACTGTATGTAGAGAAAGGAAATTTTGCTTGCCTCCACCTGGATTTGAATTGAGGTCTCTGGCTAGCTCTAACCAACTGAGCTGCGATTACTTCATATAAATAACAAAATAATTGATAAAAAAAATCAATAATGTAAAAAATATATATTTACTGGTAAATTGTAATGGTAGACGGAAATAACTGCCGGATATGGCAAGTGGAAATGGCAGGCCTACGATGCAATGGAACACTCATTTGTAGCGTAAATTTATTATGGCCCGTTGAAGTTGAAATTCTTCAAATGCAGATGATATCATAACTTTAGTACGAATAAAACTATGGCAAATTAAACCATGGTCTAGCTTATGATTTGTCCAAGAAACAGGACTTGGTGTTTCGAAGCTCAACAGTTTCTACAACAAGAAAGCAAGAGCTCTTTCCTTTGGTATTTTGAGCTCTGGATTCTGTGAGGTAGCAGTTGACACGCTTGTTGTGCCTGAATTGTTAAAGGTTTCCCGAAAACGCTGGTTCAGTGGCATTTATCATCTTAAGACTGAAATAACCTAAGTTCAGCCTGTTGTGTTTGCATGAAACATGAAATACGAGCGATCACAAGTTTTTACGAGGACACAACTGCGCATTCAATTCCGCCTGCCATTTCCAGCTATCATTTCCCGCTACAATATTTTTTAGAAAAATATATATATTTTCCAATTTCTTACATATTATATATGGCACAGGATTTCCCTTCTACATTATTATATGGAGGCAAGCAACATTTTCTTTTTCTACAGTTATACAAAAATATATTAATGCTCAATGTCGTGCAGGTTTCTCTTTTTTTATTAATGTACAGTAAATCATTAAGCAAGAGTGAAGACATAGAACAACTGAAAACTGATTCTACTTCTGGACCATTCCGTTGTACAAGTAACAACAGAAGGTCTATAGTTTTATAAATACATCTGTTTCTAATTCATAAGCTTACTTTAAATATTAAATTTATAAACTATTTATAGAAAAAATTATTTATTTACAATTTAATATATATATTTTTGAATAAATGTAGAGAAAGAAAATTTTGCTTGACTCTTATGCAATAGTACCTTAAAATTGACAATAAACATATATATATATTTATCGTAAATAATTTTGTCACAAACGGCATAAATGAGTCATAAAATTCTAATCAAAGAAAGCAATAGACCTTGACACTGTTTCAGAAAGTTAACTTGCACAGAATTAATTAAAGGAATTGCAACACAGGACCATAGCTGAAAAGGGAAGAGCTGTTTACCTAAAATTTGGTGGACAGAAGTTAGGAGGCCATAACTTATATTGTACTTTGATTTAAGACTGTTGACCTAGGCCACTAGTATGTTGTGACTTCTTCAACAGAACGGTTCAACAGTAGAATTAGTTTTCAGTTGTCAGGTTGTTCTATGTCTTGTTAAATGATTTACTGTTCATTTAAAAAGAAAGAAAGAAAGAATAAAAACCTTGTTAATGTTGAACGTTTTTATATTCATAATAATGTAAAAGGGGAAACCTGTGCTGTAACATATTTCATGATAACCTTTTACTGATTACCTAAGATCACTTATTGAATGGACTGGAGTCAACGTGGAAGCTGGTGGTTTCTAGTGTTCCTCAGGGTTTACTTATTGGACCACTTCTCTTTATCATCTATGTTAATGTCATGTCTACAAGCATCACTCACTAATCTATATCTTTATAAGCAGATGACAGTAAAGTAAACAAAAGCGTTGAATGTAAAGAAGGCTGTCTCTCTCTCCAACATGATATAGATAAACTAGCAAAATGGTGTGATGTCACATGGCATCTTAACCGTAACATAATAAAATACTGTGCAATTTCCTTTACTAATAAGAAGAATAAATTTTACTTTGATTACAACATTAATGGTAAATGTATAGATGGCACAGAAACTGTTCAAGATCTTGGTGTTACCTTGACCAGCAAGCTCAATTTTAAAACACATGTAATGATGTAAATAATATTATCTGGAAGTCCTATCGCATGTATGGCTTTTTAAAACGACCATGTTTGTCTTTTACCAATACTGAAGCTTTAAAAACTCTGTACAAGTCTCTAGTGGGATCAAATCTAGAATACGCCTCAATCAATTGGTCGCCAAATCAAAAATATCCTTCGGACCGAATTGAAAATGTGCAGAAAATATTTATCAGATTTCTCTGTTTTAGAGCAAACTTAACATATTCATCATGTTAGTACCCATCCCTTTGTAAATAGTTTAACATCCCCAAATTGATAGACCGTAGAAGATCATCATTTTCTTTAAAAATGTGTACATTCTATGATTAACTGTCCTTATTTGGTCCAGCAAGTCAACTTTAATTCTCCAATGAGACAAGTAAGGGAAATGCATGTTTTTAAAGCAGAATCGTCACAATTAATATTATAAAAATGTCTATTCCCACGAGCAATGACTTTTTATAATACTTTGTCTACATTTAGTTCATCATTTTGATATTTTTAGTTCATATAATAGTTTAAAACTGATATTCACAGATTAGTATAATGATGTGATAAAGAAATTTTGCTTGATTTTTAAACAATAACGAATCTCTTCATATATGTATTTAATATGTCTTACTTTGTACCTCTGTAGTCTACGTGTATGTACATATGCATTTGTTTCTTAGCACAACTTATATATTTTTTTATATGTAATAATTAATATTTTATATTCGTATTCCTTTAATACCCTAAATCACCTATAATTTCAACCACGTATGAGTGTATCTTTTTTTTTAAATTGTGAAAGTATTATAGCATGTAAACAAACAAATTTATGTTTTCTGTAAAACCCTGAATCTCCCCAACCTCAACATTGTCATCTGACAGCCATATATAATTTCAGCGTCATTTACATACATGTAGCTTCCAAAGTTGTATTTTTATGGACGAAATTTTAGGTGATTTAGGGTACTTCAATTATTTTTAAAGATATTTACCTACATTAAAACATCTGTAACAAATATACAAAAATGCATGTATATTGGGTTAGAATTTTTTTCTGTGAAAAAGTCTATTTCTTTATATACTTTTATTATGTCTGTTTCTGTATAATCTGTTTAAATACCATGTGTGATAATTATCAGACCTGTAATTGGGCCCTGAGCCTGTTGGATCCTGAATAAACAATACAATAACAACTCAGGCATGCCTGGGTGACATCGATGACAGACAGGTGCACTATCTTAATTATTAAATGTTGTTGCTCTGTGTTTATTTATCAGAAACCTGTTGTGTTGACTGACACAAATTTGGTTGGTGCGGCTTTACATTGGACTATTCCTTACCTGGAGGAAAATATTGGAAATGGAGAATTCTCTGTATATTCATCATCAAATCACACATTCAAATACTACGACGAAAAGAAGCTTCGAACACATAAAGACTTTATTCCTCCTACACGAAGGACAGAAATGAAATTCTCAGAATTTGTTAATGCTGTCCAAACTTCATCTCCAACTGACAAAAGGTATTTCTTACAATATTTCTTGTTTTGTGTAGGACAGTGCCTGTAGTTTACACTGGCATTTATGGTCTTCTGTTTTATCTGAGCTCTTTCTTAGAATACAAATTTTGGCCACGCTGTGGCTCCGTGGTTGCGTGTTAATAATAAATAATAATAATAAACTTTATTTAATGAGAAATATACATTCAAATGAATTGGTCTTCCCTGTAGTCCTCAATAACAATAACAATATATTATAAACAATGCAATAACAATAACAAGTATGTACAAAATTCAGATACATTAATAATTTCTTTAAATCAAAGTATTTAAA
>JAVFBZ010170079.1:0-11203 GCA_032466195.1 Katharina tunicata | reverse complement strand
CTGGGTTTAATTACAGTGTTGTGGCGCGCTGTGATTGCATTCATAGACGACAATGAGAGAAACAAAAACTCTGTACAGAAAATAGCTATGCATCTCTTACGAAACCTGGGCAGAACAAAATTAGATGGAAAGATAACTGGGATGGCTGGAAAATTTGATGTTGGCCTATAAAGTCAGTGACAGTCAAGGTAATTCATCAATGATAATATCTGGAGACCAATACACAAAGCTGAACTCTCTGAGATATTTGATGTATACAAAAATTTCCCCCTTGCACATTGGTAACATTTAAAGTGTAATTTTATTTGTCAAGTAGAATAGCAAGATGGCCTCCACATTCGAAAATCTCCCTTCATTAACTCGAATTTTGGTTTTGAAATTTCTGCCACAGAACGAGTGTTTGACTCTTACGGTTACCTCATATATTATATTTTGATAAAAACTACACCAAGAATTGGAGAAAATGGATAATAAGTATTGAATAAGACGGTAAGTACCAAATATGTGCTCCGCATCGCCCTGTACGATGCCAGAATTACACTGTTTTAGCATAGCAATGTTTGTATCATACATGTATGTACCACGTGTATATCATAAAATTGCAAATGCTATAGTTAAAGCTTCATTCTCAATTACAACGGTATGTACGTCCTTTTTAACCTTCCCAAGCCGAACGTTCAACTTGTTCTCGGTCATGTTTGCCTTGATAAGTTTCTTCTGGCCATCAATTCAAACATTGAGGAGCAGTGCGAGAGACGGGGACCAGTACATGCAATTCATCGTTAACCTCCAAACCGTAAACATTGTATGATGCAATCAAGTTCTTCTCAAGTTGGTTCTTATATCAGCATAGACACCTAGCGACTGCTAATTAGTAATGTACATGTTATAGATTCGATTCAATTTAACAGTTAACACATTTGTGATAAAACAAAACCCGATTAAAGTTGCATAAAAATAACAACATATTAAACAAAAAATACCATGTACATTTTCCTAATTGCACTTTCCTATCTATTTATCAATTGACACGCATTGTCATTGCTGTTAAAAGTAACAGCTATGCTAAATTATATAATTATATACGCATTTTGCCCACTTTATTAAATTTTTTCACTAAATCATAACATACACATATTGGAAGTAATAAGCAACTGATATCCCCAGAGATATATTTGACACTGTTCATGTAAATCTGGACGTCATCTACAGTAACTCGAAACAAGTACGGAGAGTTCTATGTTGTTAAGGACCAGAATGTGTTATTGTTGTTAGCGATAGCATGAATATAAGGCGATTCGCTTGACTATCCTACGCATAAAGTTACAGGACAATATGTAATGAGACACACGCACCTGAGAGCCCTCGAAATCAAAGTTTTAACATATTTGAACCAAAACGAAGGTTGACCAGGCATCGTAATAGATGTTACCAACGTATTTAGATGTGAAAGCTTCTATCCCTCTTTACTTTCAAATATTTACGCAACCATCGCAATCCAGATTTGTACAAACTTCCGGATATAACCATTATCGCATAAAGACTTTCAAGATTAACCGAACTGACGGCATACCAAACTGACAGCAGAGGGTTTGCAACCCAAATTAAAATCTTAACAAAAACCTAAAAAAAAAATGTAATTGTGAGAAAAAGTTGAATCAACTCGAGCCAGAATATTTACGATGAATATCACTCTCGTCCTTTTATTATTAAAAAAAAACAGTATTCGGTGTTAAGCGATATTCGTTGTAATATACGGGCTTTCGTTGATTAACCTCTATATATATTTTCAAAAAGATGAGCAATAGTGAATATACAAAACGTGTACAGTATGGATTGCTAATTTAGATAAAACAGACCGCAGATATGACTTTTACCAATAGAAGCTGAGAGAGGTAAAATCCCACATGATCATAAAAATCGATTATCGTCTCATACTTCACACCTACATTATTTGGCATAGCAACAGTAACCACTGAAGTGTTGTAAGAATGGCATATTTTATATAAACAATTTATTAAAAGATATATTATGCAGATATAACCGTATCGCAGTAAATATAAATATTATATCACATACCGTATTCAAAATAAAACATCCGTTTTTGTTAATATTGGAGAAAAAACTGTGTTTCATCTTCACTGTAAATTAAATACAATTCAAAAGCTACTTGCTTTCGAGGTGTTGATTCGTGACAAGTTATTGCTAACCAACAGCTTATTCCAATGAGTGCGCGAAGTTTATCAAATATTAACAATACAATGACAATGATATATGACTTGTTTTTTATAAAAGAAAAGCTATATTATCCCAGTTACGCACAGTTGACAAGACCAGTTGTTAGCACGTGTTCAGACTATCCTGAACCTACTTATTCTGTAAATGTTTGCGTACGGAAGGGTCTGATGATTAGGAAAGAGCATAATAAACGTAATGATGAAGTGTTTTCAAGTGAACTTGTACACGAACATCGATGCCTCGTGATTAACATCCGCAACTTAAATCATTTATCCTCGATCAATAAATGTATATATAATTTTTTTTTAGGAAGCTAGTCAACGCAATACGCTGCGAGCAAATGATATATATGGTATCACAGAGATATTTACCCTTCCCACATACAACATAATTGTATTGTTTCATTAAAAATTAATATTTAATATGAGTTTACTAAACGTAACATATACAGACTTATTTAGACGCTATTAGTCCAAAATATATGAGTACATTGCAACAAAGAAAAGTTTCAAGACATTCTATATTATGACCATTGGTATGCACTGGGAACGGTAAACTATATGAGGCAAGACTTTCATGACACACAGATTTAATTTAACCATGACGGAATCAATGATCGTGTTATCAGCATACACATCGATTATTACATAAAGTTATCTACACCTCACACACACTAAAATGATTATTATTATTAATTAAATATTGAATATTATTAATCCAAGTGTCTGTCATGCAATATACACTGTTCTTAAATCTTTGTGATGGAAGAATCTAATGCGAAACACTAACTTTCAAACCTTTGTCCATTTTTGTCCACACAATTTTCACCTGAAACGCACTTTTATATCTACTGTCAGAAAATACGTCTTGGAGGTGTTAAAATTAGATTCTGGCGTCACAGTAACCGTCTTGGCCACTAGAACTAATACAAGTGCCTGGCGGAGTTACATTTTAGGCAACTATATGTGTGCATGACCTGGTGATGTACACTTTGTTTGCCCAGTCCCATGTCCTTTGCCCCTTTCCTTGGCTCGAATCAAAATAGTTCAAAGTTATTATCACACTCATCGTTTTCTCTAGCGTCTGAGACGGCCCTCACAGGGATCGATGGCTCTTTTTAGTGTTCGTTTAAGCCGTCAGAAGCGGCGATAGATGGGTATGTATTCCCCCATGTCTAAATGGCGGTAATACAAGTTATGATCTGCCTAGCTCCCAGTGGGCACACTGGATCTGCTATTGAAATGACGATTATTATTATTGGCGGCGAAATCCATTTGTAACATGCAAAAACTTCCATACGCTTTTTCGCTTTAATGTGATTTCGATTAACATGTTAGAGAACTGTTGGCTGCTCGATTCACATGAGTTTCAACGCGTGTGTTACATGTACGTTACCGTCCTGTCTATGCCTTACTTAGTATCCGATGTCTTTTCCCATTCAAAAAATTTCTAAAGATCATCTACATGTATACTTCATGAGCCAGTTACGAAGATGTTAGCAAATATATAACCATCTCGGCACGTACATATGTGGAACGTCTTACTGAAGGTTATTTGAGTAATTTGACGAATAATCGTTTCCGGTGTATGGTGGAAATCCCACATCCCAATCCCACAAGCAACCGGAAGAATCCCTTTTATACATCAAATAAGTAGACAAATTAAGACAAACTCCAAGTTAATTATTTCTTGATTTAAGATCCGGTATCGGTTTTCGAAAGAAGTTGCCAGATACATGTAGTATGTCTATGGTTAGATGTCCATACACATGAAACAATTTTGTGTCGACGAAATAATAAATATATACCCCATATTTAATCCTTAAATACCATATAGAGTTCAGAAGACTTTCATCTTACTGATAAAAGGAGTTATAGAATAAATAGGTGATGAAAACGAAATGAACGTAAAAATATGTGGGAATACTCCTGATTACGACGTGAGACCCAATCGAATACATAAGAACTCCAAACTAATTTTTTCCTGCATGACCATTGACATTTGTAAAATAAAAAATACAGTAGTACATTACTGTTGCTAATCTGGAGGTACGTTATACCAATGAGCGAATCTACACACATACGTATTGAGGAAGTGACTATTACTTTATAAATGACACAGTGACGTGGATAAAATATCTAAATCAATGTATAGCTTACCTGTAGTAGTCTTCCATCTTGTTGTACCTTCGCGGTGTGTATAAATGTCACTTACAACATTTTGATAGCCAAAAATATCTTAACACATTTCACGATCTATAACGTGATCGCCATGACTCGTGGTGTGCGGGTATGTGAATGGTACACAGTCAAGCTTAGTTTGCCTTAGTGGGTGAAACCTCTTTTCTCGTATCACAAACCAGCCAACGCCAGGCCAGCGATATTGAGCTGTCCGCGATGACTAGTAATCCAATATTTTATCCGTGTTTGGAATCGCCACAGGTTACTTAATTGTTTTGTCGCAGTGCGATAGAATTACTTCGGGCCAAGGAGAAATATGGTAGATTCATATGATGTGACGAACATAGCCATACTATGTAACTACTGGTGAACCTACAAGACAGATAAAAACATGTCCACGATGCTACCAATCCGGAGTTGTCGCACTACGGGATTCATGTATAATAGTCAAGTGGTAGTAGACAATAAGAGATCCATGCATGACTCAAATACACATGTTAATGAATGAATGAATTAATTAATCTTTATTTGAGCTTATCACATTGTACATAAAGCAAACACAGTTAATAACTTAGTAACATGTATAGCAAACACACTGGTGCATGCATGTACATCATAGGTAAAGCTCATATCAGATAATTATTAAACATTAAAATTATTTTTTATTAAAAGTGTTGATTATTTAAATACATGTGCATGAGGCAGATAAGTTAATGTTCTGACCAATAATCAAACAAAAAAGATAGGCTTACTGAATGAAGAAGTGAGACAATAAATAGGTTTAAACTGTAGTGTGAACCACAAAAAGTGAGACCATAGGTTAAATAAGGACATACTAGTTAACAATATAGTGTAAATAATGACCTTCAAAAAAAGAATCTTTGTCGTGGCTGATGATACTTAAGTTTTTCGATATTTTTTCTTACTACATAATCAATGCAAGTTGTTTTTCTCAATTTAGTTTCATCATTTAAAAATATAGACCGTCCTCAAAGTTTAATTAATTCACCCCTTGAACGTTCGTTTATCACAAGTTTCGCGATATTTTACTTATTACATAATCAATGCAAGTTGTTTTTCTCAATTTAGTTTCATCATTTAAAAATATAGACCGTCCTCAAAGTTTAATTAATTCACCCCTCGAACGTTCGTTTATCACAACTTGTTGTTAATTTAAGCTTACACCTAATATTTGTTTTTTTTCTAAGATGATTGTCGTTTGTTTTTACATATTTTATGTGAATCGATGGACACTTAACCAGAAAGTCAGTAGTTTTTAGCCTTGTTGAGTCATTATAGGAGTGTCAATGACCAGTATCACCAACACATAAAGGACATATGATTTTGTTATGTTTTCAATGTCGTTAATGTATTTCACACTTAAAAGTTGGCCAAAGAAATGTCCTTGTGGAACTTCATTATTCACTGTCGAAAGCTCCAATGACTATATAACCATGTTGTAGACGATTTGATAAACAAGCCTTTAAAGCATTTATTACATTTATCCAGGAAGCAATAGTGATTCATGTCACATAATTGTATGATTGTATGATCGCCTCAAATGCCTTAAATAAATGAAGAGAAGTAACAATCGTGAAGAGGAGATGTTTCTCACACTGGCTGATTCTCACAGTGTTTATAATGTTGGCTTGATGAGCTTTTTATCCATTCTCCCCTACTCACCAGATTATCTACATCAGTGGAGTCGGCAAATGTTTGCTTAAAATGTGTATTGTATCTACGTATATGATGTTAAAATGTAGTAAAACTGTAAAACGGTTTAAATTAATTATTTACACGAATGTACGTCGGTTGGTTCATTAATAAAAAGGCCGAATTTAAATACAATATTGACGAAATTGTGATAGAAATAAACTCATATCTAGGACGAATTTAATAAACATATAGTGTTCTTAAAGACACCACGGTTGGTTGAAAATCAACTACAAAGCATAGTTATATTTCGTTAAGTAACAGACTGAGTTTATGTGATTTAGTCTGTAAATCATTCTATTTGCAGAATATTTTGCGCAATAACGTAGTTTCTATATGTATGATGCGTGAATCATACTTGGGTTTATTTACGTTATAATCAAGATTAAACACGAGGTGTTCCACTCCAAATCCATGGTTATCGCTTAAGAGTTTCTCAGTTCGTGATCAATTGATAATAATCAACATTTTATAGCGAGGAATATCTGACGCGGTCGCATCGGGTCATCACATTGTCTGGTTTAGTTAACAGAGCTTTTCCCCAGTATTGACAATACCATCGCAAGACTAGTCCAAGTGTTCTAATTACTGCCAAGATGCATTACCCCGATCAAACACGCGAGAGAACCTAACTGTTAGAACGTGACCTAACGGAGTTTCATACACTGGTCCAGTAAAGGCTTTCTGTCGGTGGGAAACGTTGATTTAATAAAATAATTACTTCCAGAATGAAGTGATTTCAGTACATTTCTATCAGCTCTCGTAAACAAAGATCACCGGGAGTTAAAAACCAATTTAAATAAAAACGATTTACCAACTGTAAATAATAATACTGTCCTGTAGCTGTCCACATATACAAATGTAGGTATCGCTTAGCGAAGGTTCTATTAAGTTAAGTCTATGTATGGGTGTCCCTGTGTTAAGATTATTTTAAGGTATATGTATGTCAATGTATGGGTGCCTCTCTGTGAAGGTTCTAATAAGCTTTGTCCGTGATTGGGTGTCTCTGTGTGAATGTTCTAATTAGGTATGTCCATGTATTGGTGTCTCTGTGTGGCTGTTCTAAATAGGTATGCTCATGATTGGGTGTCTGTGTGAATGTTCTAATAAGGTATGTCCATGTATTGGTGTCTCTGTGTGGATGTTCTAATTAGGTATGTCCATGTATCGGCGTCTCTGTGTGGATGTTCTAATTAGGTATGTCCATGATTGGGTGTCTGTGTGAATGTTCCAATAAGGTATGTCCATGTATTGGTGTCTCTGTGTTTATGTTCCAATAAGGTATGTCCATGTATTGGTGTCTCTGTGTGGCTGTTCTAATAAGGTATGTCCATGTATTGGTCTCTCTGTGTGGCTGTTCTAATAAGGTACATGTATGTCCATGATTGGCTGCCTCTGTGTGAATGTTTTAACTAGGTATATCCATATATGGGTGTCTCTGTCCTAATGTCCTTATTAGGCATGTCCATGTAGGTGTGCCTCTCTGCGATTGTTTTAATTATGATTGGGTGCCTCTGTGTAAATGTTCTAACTAGGTATGTCCACGCATGACTGTATCTGTGTGAATGTTCTTATTAGGCATGTCCATGTATGGGTGTCTCTGTGTGAAAAAATCTAATTAGGTATGTCCATGTATGGATGTCTCAGGGTTGGTTGAAACTCAACTACAACGCATGGTTATATTTCACTAAGTAACAGACTGAGTTTATGTTTTTAGCCTGTAGCTAATACTAATTACATTTTTGCATTAACATAGTCTGTATGGTGTGTGAATCATACTTGTGTTTATTTACATTATAATCAAGATTAAACATGAGGTGTTCCACTCCAAATCCATCATTATCGTTTGAGGGTTTCTCAGTTCGTGATACATTGATAAAAATCAACAATTTATCGCGAGAAATGTCAGACGCAGTCGCATCGGGTCATCACATTGTCTCGTTTAGTTAACAGAGCTTTTCTCCAGTATTTCAAGGCCATCACGAGGCTGATCCAAGTGTTATAATTACTGACAAGATTCATTACCCCGACCAAACACGCGGATGCACCTAACTGTTAGTACATGACCTAATTGGAGCTTCACACAATGGTCCAGTGAACGCTTTTTGTGGAAGGAAAACTGTTGAAAACTGGTTCAAACAATTACTTCCAGAATGAAGTTATTTTATCACATTTCTATATATTCTCGAAAATAAAAATCACGAGGAGTTACAAACCAATTTAAACCAACTTTAAATAATAATACTGTACTGTAGCTGTCTCTGTAGGGTGTCTCTGTGCTAGTGTTCTAATTAGGTATGTCCATGTATGGGTGTTTCTGTGCTCATGCTCTAATTACATGTAAGTATGTTGACGTAAGGATGTATCCGTGTCAGTGTTCTAACAAGATATGTCCATGTATGGGTGCCACTTTGTGAAGGTTCTAATAAGGTGTCTCTGTGTATGGATGCCTCTGTGTGAAAGTTATAATTAGGTATGTCCATTGTATGGGTGCCTCCATACGAAGATTCTAATAGGGTATATCTATGTATGGGTGACTCTGTGTGAAGGTTCTTATTAGGTACATGTATGTCATGTATGGGTGTCTCTGTCTAAAAGTTATAATTAGGTATGTTCATCTATGGGTGTCTCTGTGTGAAAGTTCTAATTAGGTATGTCCATAATCCAATATAATTAGTTCCGCGAATGTAGGTCGGTTGGTTCATTAATACAAATGTTTAAAGGCCGAATTTAAATAAACTATTGACGAAATTGTGACAGAAATAAACTCATTTCAATGACGAATTTAATAAACATATAGTGTTCTTAAAGACGCGAGAAATGTCAGACGCGGACGCATCAGGTCATCAGATTGTCTCGTTTAGTTAACAGAGCTTTTCTCCAGTATTTACAAAGACCATCACGGGGCTATTTCAATTGTGATAATTACTACCAAGATTCATTACCCCGACCAAACACGTGGATGAATCTAACTGTTAGTACGCGACCTAACGGAGCTCCACACAATGGTCCACTAAACGCTTTCTGTCGGAGGAAAACCGTTGATTTAATAAAACAATTACTTCCAGAATGAAGTTGTTTTAACACAGTTTTATCAGCTCTCATATGTACAGATCACAGGGAGTAACACACCAAATTAAACTAAACGATTACCCATAATAGCCGTGTACTGTATGAGTGTCTATGTGTAAAGATTCCAATAAGTTATGTCCATGTATTGATGTTTCTGTTTGGAGGTTATAATAAGGTATGTCCATAATGGGGGTCTCTCTATGAAGGTTCTAATTGGGTATGTCCACTTATGGGTGTCTCTGTGTGAATGTTCTAATAAGATATTTCCATGTATGGGTGTCTATGTGCGAACGCTCTAATAAGGTAAATGTACGTCCATGCACGAATGCCTCAGTGAAATATTCTAGCAAGTTATTTCCATGTATGACTGTGTTAAGTTAGTTCCATCTATGGGTGTCTTCGTGTGAAGGTTCTAATAGAGTTTGTCAATATATGGATTCTCTGTGATAAACTTGCAATAATTATTTTGTGAAATTGTATTAGTAATATAAGTAGACACCTTTGTATGTAAGCGTCCCGTGTTTATGGGTGTCTCTCTGTAAAGGTTCTAATAAGGTTTGTCCATGTATGGATTCTCTGTGTAAAGCTTGTAATAAGTCTTTTGTGAATTTATATTAGTAATATAATTAGACGCCGTTGCATGTAAGAGTCCCGTGTTAAATATCTGCGCAGTGTATTAGGAATGTGTACATTCAGTTTTCGCAAATGATATAGCTGGGTTGTGAAATGATAAGTTCGAAATGTAAACTTACTACTTTTTTGGGGTATAGCATTTAAGTCACCTGTTCCTGTTATTTCGCCCGTCGCTGACTGGTTGATGTGTGTGTTTGCGTGACTTCTTGGACTTAGTTATGTTAAATTAACAACAGATCATCTGATCTGTAATTTAGCCTTACAACCACCGAACACTGGACACAATGAGTAATACTATAATCATTTTGGTCATGTTCATCCATTATTCCCAAACATAATACGTGTGGTGAACAATCAATAAATTTAGGATCATATTGCAATCTATCGTAACTCAAAACTCAGAGAGATTGTTTTATTATGTTAGAAAATAAAACGATACGCTGAACTATACCAACGCAGATAGCATTAATACACGCATTGCTCGGAATAAGACACACAATTTGTTTATGCCCAAACGAAGGTTGGTCGTGTACAGTAGTAATTCCATGTTATCAAAAGTCTTTAAAGTTTGAAAAGTTTTGATCGTGATTATTATTATTTTTTTACAAATATCGAATACACCATGACGACAACTGATTTGTACAAATTTATTGAAGTATCCGTTATCCCATACAAATTACCATCATCAACCGAAGTGTTAATTTGCACTTGAGATCACAGATATTTAAACACAAATCTAGCAAAACAGTTTGTTATGAAGAGAGCCATTGTTTTACCACTGGGTTATGACTGGGATGATGCGATTTCAGCCCAGTTCTAGTCATATAATGAGATCATAGTTTCGTTAAGAGAAAAACAATCTGTTGTAGGCCTAGTTCAGACAATTTATTCCCTATCATAAATCATTTTTAACTTTATTTTTATGTGTGTCATGTTTGGGTAACACGAAGATAAGAATTCCATTTATCGGGGTAATACTTTTATCATAGTGTTTTTTTAATATATACTCTGTCAAAAAAGAAACGCATAGGCGAAATATTAATAGAATTATCTTTTTAATACAAAGCGGGATAATTCAGTAATTTTGAGGGGTAGCACAGTTAAAGTTGGTACAAGTATGTAGTAATGTTTTCGCTATGGACCGACGGCAGCGGAGGCGTATTCGTCACCGATAAACACCGCACGAGGGCGATGAAGTCAGTACCTTGTGCGACACCTCCTTGGCATAGACTGAATGAGTCTGAATCCGGGCACGTGGAGTCCTAACCCATTCTTTATGCATTGCATGGAACAGTTGCGGAAGCGTCTGAGGCGCTGGGTTACGCTGGCGTAAACGTCTGTCCAGTTCGTCCCAAATATGCTCAATA
>JAVFBZ010170068.1:2972-16540 GCA_032466195.1 Katharina tunicata | reverse complement strand
TGAGATAATTTCTCGGCTTTAATTAGTCGATATCCCTGTGCCAGTGTGATTACTCTTGACAAAAATATATATATATAGCCGCGTATGAATTTCGGCATGATCCATCTGCCGTTCTTGCATGTGTTTATTGCCAAAGTGTATTAGATAAAATATGCTTGTGAATACTGGAAGTAGGCCTACGTCCGTTAATCCTTCCTGACGAATTCAGGGTTTATAAAAGACCTTCGCTGGTGTTGCGCAATAACTTTTATTTACATGCCATATTGTCTGTATTGCAGCTTACTTCTCGGCCTCAATAAACTGTTTTGTCCACATTGTGATGTACAGTTACTACCTGCTGGCTGGTCTGGGACCAAAGGTACAGAAATATCTCTGGTGGAAGAAATACACGACAAAACTTCAACTTGTAAGTTCTCTTATCATTCGGTTAAAGACATGGGCTACGAGATTAATCCATACGTTCTATACACGGTCACCTGGCTTGTATGTGTTGGATAGCAAATAAAATATGTTCTAAAAAATTTACCTTTTTGTGTATTTAATATGTTTGCCACACACACACAATTGAGAAAAATGAAGAAAAAAAAGTAAAAAAAAAGATTTTATTAACAAAAAATTCATTTGTAAATTTTTAAGAACTTATTTTATTTACTATGCAATACATTCAATATATAGTTATGTGCTTTATTATTACAATAATTACTTCTAAATGCATTCGCCCTCTGGCTAAGGGAAGTATATTTCCAGATCATATCCAGGCTGTTATGTCATACCTAGAACTGGAGAAACATTATCTTTCCAACAGAGATAACATTAAAGTGACTATGATGTAATGGTTGTGTTAAAGTGGCTGTCTGCTGTTGATACAGCGCCTTCATAAAAGTGAAATACCTTTGAGCACTGCGTTAAACACCAATCAATCAATCAATCTAAACGCATTCAAAGTAGAGGCACCGAATGATCCCAATAACAACTTCTGCTTATATAGAGCTAGCTGATAATGTGTTAGTTTTTGGAATTTGGTATCATCTGGGACCTATATTTTAACTTACATTTCAGATCTCAGACCTGTGATTGATGTTGTACGTTGTGTTACCATTATTTTATTTATATGGCCTCGTTATATGCATTGAGGATGGATGGACGGATAAAAAAAAACACACACCTAGATTAGCAATCCGATTAGATTATGTGCCAATCTAAATGATTCAAACCAGATTTAGATCCGAGTTTGATTTGGGCTGGCATCCTGTAATCGGGTGCGCATGTGTTAGTTTGAAGGCATACATTACAGTAACAACCTCAGAGTAGCTGTCTATGCACAAACAAGGCCATCGCTTTATACAAGAAACCCAACTTTCGAAGTGTTTATCAACGTTTGTGGTTCAAGAACAAAATATTTTGCCCAATGTGTGTTTATTAGGAATCGGTCATTTGTAGCGTAAGTTTTATGGTGTCATTTCAAGCTCGAGGTAAAGAAAGGTTTGCGATTTTTTAAATATTAATATATACATAACTGGAATTCTTAAATAGTAAATAGCCTGAGAACTCAGTTGTGTTTATTTCTTTTTAAACCACCTTCGCTAACGAATTGTTTTATTTCGTGGTAGTGTAGCTTGGAATTATGCGAAGATGCTAAATAACCCAAAGTGAAAGTTCTTCATTCCAGCGAGTAGTTTGAGCAAAGTGCAATCAGGTTCAGGCGCATACGAATCCGATTTGTTGTGCACGTCACGTTTTGCGTCCTATATTATCTTGGTTTGTCGACAAATGCGAGATTGTTATGGGCGTAACAAGTGAATCAACTGTTATCATACGGGGTAGCCTATACTCTCAACCAAAAAATAAATCGAATCTAATTTGAACCTTTTATGTTGACAGATGCAGTTGCTAGCGGTTGAACTACATACAATCCTGTCCCTGTATGTCGACTGTGGCTTTCCTCGGATCTACCTCTGGGCACTGGTCTTCTATACCCTGTCCTTAGCTGCCTTTTTTGCCAATTTTTACTATCATGCATATATTAACAAAAAGACAACTTCAATGCCAGAGAATGATAAAAATACAAAAACTAGCCGGTTGAAAGAAAATTGATCGAAAAATATTAGCAGACCTTCAGTTATTGAAATATTATTTATTTGGGGGTATATTTATACCTTCATGGGTAATTCAGCTGGTTTAAGTTTTTAACCCCATCACACATGGGGTCACACGATTAGCACATGGGGAATCCCATACCATTGTAAAAGCCTGTCTCAATTTTCAAGTCATTTAATCTCTCACAGTGCAATTTATCCCCCGCTTTGTAAAATGTTGGAGACTTGTAGCAATTCGTATTTTTCATTCCATACATCCATGTGCTAGTAGAAATGTATACAGAACACCAAAATGGACCTACAAATTTATAGAGAGCAACAGAAAACTCCAACTTTTTGCAGATATTTCGACCTTCATGTCGACTTACAAGTTCAAGGATAATATGAAATCTACCAAATCTTACGGTTTTCACTGATCGGTTGTCTACAACGCATTTACATTTTTTATATTTGGTTATTTATTCGGAAGGTACTAATATTCTATTTGTATAAATACTTTAGCATGGATTTTTAAAAAACACAGTGAAATAATATTTATATTTTTCCATACTTTTTTATTGTACCACTTTTTGTATTTATTAACACCTATTCAATATTTATGAATACATAATTCCTATTTATAACTTTGCTCTTCCTGTCCATTGATTCTGCATTTTTGTTTTTTACCCAAGAAACATTAGGGTTGATACCCTCAGGATTCCTTTTGAAATATCACAGGCTATGTACTAGGTCTTTGAATAAAAGAACATAGCAAAGGATATATAACATTGCTTTGGTTGCTTGGGGTCTAGACAATGAACGCAATAATCCAATTGCCGTCCAAGTCATTGGCACAAGACACCTAGGACCCACAACAATCATGTATGGGTGAAATGTTTGTTTGATTGGTGTTTAACGTCCTACTCAAGAGTATTTCACCTATATGACGACTTATTAATATTTATTATTTGCGTTGCTGGTGTATGGTGGAAAACAGAGAAGAAACCTCGTAAAAACCACCCTGCGAACTCTGCATACACCGGAAAACTTCCCTTATATACCTAAGGTCCACAGGGGAGATCGAACCTATTCCGGGTACAGTGAAGGGGGTTCCATAGTCCAACGCTCAACCACCGAGCCACGGCGCGGCCCTATGGGTGAAATGTAATTATCATCAAACATGTTGTGCACATGGCGAAAGTATTACACACTTGTCAAACAACGAGAAATCAAAAGACACAACTAAAATAAGTTTCTTTCCTCTGACAGGCATTATTTAATACAGTTTTTGCTGCACAATAGTTTACATAGAAATCATGGCGATATTTTACTGGTTTTGAGTAGGAGGTTTGCCACGGCCAAATCCGCCTCTCTGTAAACAATAAAACAAAACAGTATTAGCTAAAAGTTCATATTGCTGATTTTCATTATGCTTGAAAAAGACCTTAGCACCTACATCGAAACATTTCAAGTGAAATAAACAGATGCAGAATTTTGCTGTGGGATCATGCCGAAAAATGGCAGATTATCGCTGCTTCAAACTCTGATGTTAAAACAGGTTATAAGCATGCAACCAGCTGAATACAAAATTAACACAGATTCCAGCAGCTTAACCACAAATTAGTAAAGCTTTTCAGTCAGAATTTCTTTCTCAGCATTTTGATTGATCGATCGATCGATTGTTTGATTGATTGATTGGTGTTCTACGCCACATTCAGCGGTACTCAGCATTTTGAAGACCGTATTGTTTGAATCACACTTTGAGTACATTCAAACGGCAATATGTTCAGGTTATTTCATTCATGGCAACGTGCCAGCCCAATGGGTGAAGGATACTGATTACAGTGTCACTGACAACATAAATATCCACACAGAACTACCAAAGGATACAGAACTGGACACTATAAACAGCAGAATAAAGAGAACACCAGGATACAGAAGCTTCTCCAACCAACCAAGGCAAAATATTAAGACCAACCTCATCACATTATTAAAGAACAAAAAAAAGAAGAGAGTACTTACAAATTTGAAGTCCGGGTTTGCACCGGCTCCTACATCAGCCTTCTTGTCTGGACCAGCTAAGAATTAAATCAAAGAGTTTGTTAGATTTATTAGATTGTTGTCCAAGTTCCTGTTGAAGAGTACTTGCCTTGTTTGTTTTATTTGTTGATTGGGGTTGTACGTAGTATTTAAGATTATTTCACTCATATTTCACTCGGCATGCCAGCCCTAAGAGCAAAGGAAAGCACCCAGAACATTGCCTCGCACAAAACACAACAGGACATTTACAGGACACCACTTAATTGGCTTCCTGAAGCCCCATTACCTCCAGAGATCACCCATGTATAAAGATTTAAGTCGCTTGGTGCTTTCAAATCTATTTTATTTTCTGGTGAATCATATGATCATATTGTATTTATCATTTATAATCAATCACCCACATCTATTCCCTTGATGGTTTAGTCAGTGTGGTTTTACTCAAGGTTATTTCACTACTATGGCTGTGTGTCAGCCCAATGGGTGAAGGAACCACCAGACTATTCCAACAAACAAGAAATTAATCAAATGCCACAAAAAATTGTCTTGTGGATGTCACTTTGTTCAGAGCACCAGGTCACTTGGAAGCCAACAACGCAAAGTATTTCCGTGAAAGTGAATCAGTTACCACATGATGCTGACAACATTAATTGCTCATTTTTTTTAACAACAAAAATATAAAGATTTTTGTGAACTTTTAAACCGAATAGAACTTACGTGCACCAGCTCGTCTGTATTCACGTCGGTCATCACCACCTGGTGTTCTGGGACCACCCTCAGGGCCTAGTTAAACAATAAAACAACATCTTATATTCTGATAAATGCTCTACTAATCCTGCTAAAAAATCTAATTTTTAGTTCCAAACACTTGGCTTTGGGTATGTTTAGTTTTGTTAAAAATAATTTAATATAGCTATCTTGTTTACTGATTAACAAAATAACGTAGAGTATTTCAAACATATAAGGATTAAGGACTGCTCACTTTTTTGAAAAACTATCAGTTTTTTTGTCTGAGGTTTTACACAGTACTTCAGGTTATTTCCCAGATATGATTGCATACCAATCCAATGGGCCAGGTTTGACTAGAGGTTTTAGGAACAAACAAGCACCATAGGCGTCTTTGCAGTACATCAACGGATGATAAGCAGGCGTATTATTTACATTGTACACTTTATCTCCCAATTCTCTGGTGAAATTCCCTAGGCTTCATTATCGACCGGCAGAGCATTTAACGGAAAGCATTACCTTTAGGCCTGGCTCTACTGGCCTCTGGTCGGGCCTGTCTCTTCAGGGTAGAGGGGACAATCTCAGCAGGTAGGTGAAGAAAATCCCTCAAGTACTGAATACCCTCGTTTGTAAGGTACCAGTAATAATGACGCCAGGAAAACTGTTCTGTCACGAGACCACGAGACCTCAAAGACTGGAATTATAAAAATGTTCAACATTAATTTATATGTCACGTAAGATTTATTGATCAACTGAAAGTTTACTGGATGGCATGACACTCATTATATGAGCATGTGGCAGGTCGATGGATGAATTGCTTTGGCAAAAAACAATAACAAAGCAATACAGGCCACAGAACATTGATTGATTTGTGCTCAACAACATGATCAAGATTATTTCACTTATTTGGCAGCGATGTATTCCAACAATATATTAAATCATTTAGAAACTATTGGAAACAGCAGAAATGGTAGGATTAATGAAAATTTTTAATATTCTGAATATTTATTTGCTTGGTTTTAAATTTCATATTCAAGAGAGTTTCACTGAAAATGAAATGACAATGAGTATGCGTCTGGTGGAAAACTGGAAAGACACCTTAGAAACTGTAGAATTTTCCCCGTGGTTTCCATAGCCACGGGCAATGTCTCTGGTACATGTATAAGAACTTGGGAAAAAGGGCATTACCTGAAGAGCTTTGATAACATGGAGATTGGGGACATCGACTTCAGGGTGTTTCACATTCATGTCTTTCTTAGCTACAATAACACCCTCCTTAAATAGGTTCTCATAGATGAGCACACGGTTCTTCTTGGGCATCAACATCTACAATATCATTATCAATTAAATGAGAACAAGTTCTTGGGATTTATCTATATTAGGGTTCAAAAGAGTATTAACTCTTAGGGTCAACCGAAAGCCAATACACTCAGTCAAATTTAAAATGTGGATATTAAACTTGAGATTGTAGACCGTCTTTAAGTGGAGTTAGGACCTGAATGTACATGTGATCAAAAGAATTGACGCAACAAATTGTTTTACACAAGAGATTACAACAACATTTATGTTTGGTTACGTTCCTTTGTTCATTTTAATGATTTATGTAAAGGTCTGGATGACTTTGCTTTGTCCGTGTATCTGTGTCTGGTTAAAAACGTGGTTTAAACTACCACTAAGCTCTACAGCCACTGGATTCATTTATTGAATTGATGGTGTTTAATGTTATACTTAAGAGTGTTGAAGTGAAGTCAGCAGTTGAATGCGCAACCAGATGAACCTTGGTGTGGTAGTTTTGGCTTGTTTGATTGGGGTTTACACTTCAGTTTATAACATGCTTTGGTTTTTTTTCGATCGAGGTATTATGCTTTAATTAAGGTAATTTCACAATAATATTTGACAATCCAATGGGTAAAGAAAACCACCCTCAATGAGGCTGGCAACAGACAAGCACAGGACTCAAAGCAAGACACAAATGGGCTTTCCGATGGCATTTAGCACTCAATCTGCAACCCTTATGTCTCTGCATTATCAAAAAGGGGGACGGGCTTTTACAGCTAGACTACTTGATTGATTGATTGATGTTTAAACACAGTGCTCAAGGGTATTTCACTCATATTACAGTACTGTATTCCAACTGTAGACAGCAACTTTAACACAACCATTAAATGTGTAGTCACTTTAGTGTTATCACTGTTGGAAAGATAATGTTACTCCAGTGCTAAGTATGACAGCATTAATATAATCTGAAAACATACTGCCCTTAGCCAGAGGGCTAAGCTAATAAACTTCCAAACAAGCTTACATGGGACTAATTTTACTTTTAGACCAATACCCCCGTGAGTATTTCGCATATGACACTACTTTTTTCTTTCTTTCGACTGAAGCACACCAGAGCTTGGGTAGTCAGATTGTTAAGAATAACCTTAATTCTAAACCTAACCGCACCTAGTGAAACTAACACTCTACAGGTGACGGACCAGTTGTAAAATTAGATTCAGCACTCAGGCGTACCCTCAAGAAATAAATTTAGATCCAACTCGCTCGCACTCATGGATGTGTTGTTGTTGTACAACATGATTGTTGTATGTGGTGAAAGTTTCCACAAGAGCACAGAAATATCTATTTGTTGTTGCTTTTTGGACGAATGGACATATTTATGTTAATTCAATGTGGAATCAAAATGCTGATGGCAAGAATTTATTACGATATCAGGGCGATTAAAATCAGATGGTGACATACTTTGGCGATCAATGTGAGCCTCGAACTGGAAAAGAAAGACACCGTGTTGAGGCGCGCACTGCCCAAAGGCAAAATAGACTATTCCTGACCCAAGAACTCAACCCATCTTGCTTGTCAAATTTTCCGCTCAATTCAAAAAGAGAATAATAAAAAAAATACACACATTATCCTTAGAAAAAGAATAAAATATGTACACATAAACCAGCTCAATAAAGAAATAGCAGCCTTTAACACTTTTGAACATTTGGAAAAATATTGTAGGCACCAATATGGTCGGAAAAGAAGGTTTAGTGTTAACATGTGTGCTGATTTGGCACTTAACAATGTCAGCATGTCAGTCAAATATTTTTATAGTTTTTTTGGTTGTTTTCCCGTGTGTCCTTTGGGTTTCATCGGGAACGTCATTTGGGGAAGCAGAACTTGCGGTGTATAGGTGAATTTTACGACTATGCCCTTCTAAATGAAATACTTCGAAGTATCAACATGTTTGTCGTCTGCTAAACCTATCGACAACTGGTCACTGTGTACAGTGATCTAACTAGGTTTATTTTTATTGGAGTCTAAAGGGTATTTCATTTATATGACCACTTTATGTAGACCGTTTATAGGAAAACATCTGGACGGAACCTCGTTAAAAATACCCTTAGACAGTAGACACCTGAGGTTGAGAAATGGATTCGAACCTATTACGGTTACAAGTTACAACGAAGGAGGCTTGGTATTCCAAAATTAAGCAGACCGAGCCTTGGTAAAGTTCTTGGTCGAGACACATTAATCACGGGCACCTGTGACCAAACTGTGTACATGCTTTCTTAGTGACTGATGTTTATTATTTGTCATTTTTCACCTTAACATCAGAACTGGCCAATATTTCAATTTCTTGTCTCCTTCAAATTAAAAAATTATCCCGAAAAAAAATAAAAAAATTATTAAGTATAAAAGGAGAGATATTTCTGTCACTAATGCCATTTGAGCCAATTTTGTGATATATAGATCACCCAGTAGCAAAGGTTTGTTTGAGGAACTTTATTGTCTTTTAGGACATAAGGACGCCGATTTATTTAAATAATGTCAGTCCCATGATACACCTGTGTTTTTTGTTGTTGTTGCCATGAGTGTTATTTTTGACAGACCAATTCTAAAATTAGACTCAAAAACTAAATTTAACCAGTGTTGTCTGTGGTTTGAACAAATTAAACAATACGGAAATGATTATCTTACCTCTGAAGAGAAAATACGGCTAACATTTAAAACGAAAAAAAAACTATCCTAAAAATTATGAAAAATTATTAAGTATAAAAGAATAGATATATCTGTCAGTGACTGTCACTAATGCCATCTTAGCCAATTTGTTGATATATATAGCAGTAGCAAGGGGTTGCTTGAGGAACCTTATTGTCTTTTCGGACATCAGGACGCCGATTATCTTGCTTTCAGTCCTGAGATTAGCCTGTGTTTTGTTTGTTGCCAGTGTTAATTAGGGTGGTTTTCTTCTCATTGGGGAGTTCGTAGGGTGGTTTTTATGAGTTTTCTTCTCGGTTTTCCACCATCCACTGGCAACGCAAATTAATAATTAATATTAAGTCGTCATATAGGTGAAATAGTCTTGAGTACGACGTTAAACACCAATCAATCAAACAAACAAATCTTCTCATTGGTCTGGCTTTGCCAGCATATGAGTGAATTAACCGTAATGTGAGTAAAACATAAACAAATCTTCCATGATAATCAGATAGTGATATGGCATACTGTTTGTAGGAAGAGGGTTGTGGATATGTTTCATCATGCGTATGATGGGTACATCAATCATGCCTATCCGTATGATGAGCTGCGACCAATCACATGTGATGGTCATGACACATGGGGAAGGTAATCACTTTTTTATATGAGACTTTAAATACCTATGCTTATAAGGGATACAATCAGGTCATTCTATCAACGAGTGAAATTTAGATATAATTGCACTGGTAAAACAATTAGTTTTTCTCAGGTGTAAAAATTTTCTTAAATTTCAAACTGCATAAAGTTGTTTAGTTATGGTGGACTAACAAATAAGAATAGCAATTATCATATGACTTTGCTAATACAGTAACTGATCATTTATTTTTATTTTTAATTTCTATGGGATTGACATATTTTTTTTCGAAGGTCGAAGGCCAAGATTAACAGAGATTATTTATAAGAAAAATGACTGAACCTTAAGAATAAAGATAATTGTGCTTGCATTTCAGTTTCTCTCTGACATTAATTGATGCATTAGACACATTAGCTGTGATGGGGAATTACACTGAGTTTCATCGTGTAGCAGAACTTCTTGATGATGAAGTTAACTTTGATATCGACATCAATGCATCAGTTTTTGAGACAAACATTCGTGGTGAGTTCCATTCATTTTTTCATGTTAAAAATAGTTTTCAACGCCTTGAAGTAAATAAATTTGAAATTTAGTCCCAAAGACATTTATACATATGCTGTCCATGACAACAAAGACAACCTATAAACAAATAAATACACAAACCAAAGTGTTTTGGAAATATTTATCTGCTAAATGCATTTGGGCCTCTGTGGCAGAGAGGTCCAGAGCGCACACTTCTAGAGGGAAAGCTTCTTGTCCACATACCCCCCTCCCCTCTGAGTCCAAACTCTCGCTTGGACAGTATGTGGGCTGGTCTGCTCGCTACCTACGGAAGGATTCTATCCAGTTTTCCTCATACCATATTGTTGGCCAATAATCTGTAATTGGGACTTATATTCCCATTGGTCTAACAACAGAAAACAAACATAGATATAATATTTGGATGACTTTAAGAAAAATTGCATTTGTTTGAAAAGTGCTGTTTTTAGAGAAAACTTTGAAGTAGATTCCTCTATAAGTCTGTGTATTTCCAGTGATTGGTGGACTATTGTCGGCTCATCTATTTTCAAAGAGGGCTGGACTCACATTAGAACCTGGGTGGCCATGCTCAGGACCTCTTTTGAGATTGGCAGAAAATGTCGCTAGGAAACTTTTGCCAGGTAAAACAACCCATATATTATTATTAATGTTCAGTGTTCAGGGTGGTTTAGATTTTGTAAAAATATATTAAAATAAAAAACTATGGGTTTGAGCTTTATTGTTGTTATTTAATAAAACATAATCCTTTAAATTAAATCTTCCGGGTTGTTTATATTATAAGATATTATTTACATGTGACTTTTTTTTCCGGTCTTGCATGTTGCCAGCGTCATGTCTGGCATGCCAACGACTTCATATAAGTGAAATAACCTTGAGTACGACGTAAAACCCCGACAAACAAACTTCAAACCTTTAATACATTGATAATTGACTCTTATCCCTATCTTTGACAGCTTTTAACACAACAACCGGAATGCCATATGGAACTGTCAATCTGAAATATGGGGTACCAAAAGGGGAGACTACTATTACTTGTACAGCTGGCGTGGGCACTTACATCATAGAGTTTGGGGCCTTGTCTCGTCTAACAGGTGACCCGATATTTGAAGAGACAGCAATGAGAGCACTGCGAGGGCTTTGGAAAACACGGTCATCTATTGGGCTGGTAACTGTTACCATTTACATTTAAGAAAGAGCCAGTGGTTTTCTTTGTGTATGTTATACTAAGTGGTTGCCTGGTTTTAAAAAAATTAAATAGTCAATATGTCAAATTTATTTAATGATCTAAAGAGTACACTGAAATTAGTAAAATTTTAACTTTTGGGGAGAAGAAAACCAATATAAGGTGTCTTCTGAAAATGATGGCTTTTATTTGAAATGGATGCAATTTTTATGTTTTAATGCACACAAAATATAAAGGTTAAAAGAGTCCTTGAATATCATTATCTTATTTTTACTGTGTTTCTTATTTTACCCAGGTAGGTAATCATATAGATGTTATGACAGGTAAATGGACTGCCACTGAAGCTGGTATAGGAGGCGGCGTTGACTCGTACTTTGAATATCTCGTCAAAGGGGCTGTGATGCTTGAAAACACTGAACTGCTCAAAATGTACAGAGGTATGCTGATTTCACAAAAAGTTGTATGACAAGAAATATATAAAGGTCAAACATCTTTGTATTAACTTTTTTACGTTTTTCTGTTCTGGGCTATAATTATTTATTTATTACATTTAACATAAGAATATGGTGTGACCATCACTTGTCATTGTCTTATAAAGAGACACACATTGACGTTGATAAAACATCATCAATGCATGGAATATCAGTAAAACCAGTGCGAAACGTTACACAAGCCCACATACATTAAAAGCTTTTTAGAATAAGAATTCTTTATACAAGAATTGTTCAATTTGTAGAATATGAAGAAGTTCTGGAAACTTATGTTAAAAGAGATGATTGGTATATGTGGGCTAATATGAAGAAAGGGGGAATAACTCTACCGGTTTTTCAATCATTAGATGCTTTCTGGCCCGGTATGCAGGTAATGTCAGTTTTTTTAATTATATTATTTTTATGAAATAATGTAAAATGCATTGTGTATGCACAGTGTTTTAAATATTGAGCTTTTGGTAATTCTTCTCTATTTTGATTTAATTATTGTGACGTAATATGCAGAAATTAAAATTAATTTTGAATTATTGAAATAAAAAGCCAGGATTCTTTTTTATACCCTGTTAACTGTGTTTGATGTAATTGATATATTTTTAAATTTATATTTAATATAAAATGAACAGCTTTGTGACAAAAATGACCACAAATACAATGTGTCTAGGTGCTCTCAGAACTAAATGGTATCAGGAACCAAATTTCTTGTAGCATCATGGATTTCATCATTGTTTGTTACCAATTCCTTTTATGATGGCCTTCTTCAACTATTTGGCTGCCATATTGTCATATAAGCAAAATGATCTTAATTACAGCATAATGTTCCAGTAAAAAAAAAACAAACAAATCTGCAAATATAGTTTGACAATTGCAGCCATGGGCTTTTACACGTTTCAGAGTTTGTTGGGTGACATAGAAAAGGGTATGAAGACTATACACAATTTCCATCAGGTGTGGCGACAGTTTGGATTTACACCTGAGATCTATAACATTCCAAAAAGTGAGGCTCACCAGGGTAGAGAAGGATACCCATTAAGGCCAGGTTAGTTAAACTGGGCTAGACTCTAGTCTTCATGATGTGGTGGAAGTAAACCGTTCAGCTTTAGGGTATATTGTAGATTTGCCTCTTTTTTGGTCAGCATTTTTTAAACCTTGTCTTAGTGGCGTTAAAGATGTGCCAGGAACCCCAAATTTAACACAGCGCAGGTAAATCTACATGTAAAAAATTAGGACGTCAACCGTATTTCGTGTCATTAGATGTTACCATGACAAACAATTTTGAAAATTTCACAGTAATATACGATGATTGTATCTAAGATCAACTTTAGGTAAAACAGTTTTGCAGAGAAGCCATTGTTTCATTTGCCATGTTTCTTTTGAAAGAGTCTATGAAGTCTGCTTTGTGTTTGTAAATAAAGTTTAAAGTATAAGTGAATATTGAGATTACCAATTTTTTATTTTTATTTTATACTTGTTGACACGTACATTGTACATTACCCATAATTATGTGATTGACATTTCCAGAGTTAGTTGAAAGTGCTATGTATCTGTACCGAGCCTCTGGAGACCCATACCTCTTACAGATAGGTGTTGATGTTTTAGAGGCCATTGAATACAGCACCAAAACTAAATGTGGATATGCAACGGTTAGTTCTGGTCATTTTAATTAACATCTGAAAATCTTTTAAACATGAAAACCAATGTTGAGCCCACAGAAAAAATGTCAGCTAACCATACAGCGCTTGGTTTGACAAGCTCACATTTATGTGAAGATGGATACAGCATCAAGTGTTTTTGATAAATATAATTTGTGCTTCTCTGCTAGACTTTTTCCAGTTCTCTTATTAAACTCTCTGTCATATAAGTGTGATAACCTTCAACATGGCATTTCCGGCGACAGTTTATACTTGCACAGCTATTGTACAGCA
>JAVFBZ010170057.1:0-16544 GCA_032466195.1 Katharina tunicata | reverse complement strand
TTTCCTGATGCCTCTTATCTCAGAGAGCACCAGGGCACAGGAAGCTCCCGCCCAACCACCTCGCTATATATAGTTGGTGAATCTGTTTCCTGATGCCTCTTATCTCAGAGAGCACCAGGGCACAGGAGGCTCCCACCCCACCACCCGCCACGACAGTACTTACTTGTAATGAGAATGAATGACTCCGTCCTGAGTTTGAGTATTGGTGGGGATTTTCTCCAAAACTAATACATCCTGACCATGTTCTTTTAACCTCACTGTGTTTGCTTCTACATCCTACAAGCAGAACGATTATTTTAACAGAATTATAATGACGATAAATGGATATTGTAGATAAACACACTTTCCTGGAAAACCTACATCTCATTTCATACTAAATTCTAAAGTAAAAACTTAAATTAAAAGCGCTTTTTAAAGTTCACTTTAAATATTTAATTTCCACTCTACATCAAAGTCTATCACCAGGAAGAAACCTCATTAAAACCACTTCGAGACCTCTGCAGCCACTGAAAACCTTCCTTATACACCAAAGGTCCACAATGAGACCCTAACCTTTACCAGATACAGAACAGGGGACTTAACAGCCCAAGATACATCAACTAAGCCATAGCACTGGCTTCATGTTATTTAAGAGCTGTTTCTCTCAGCAGGATCTGACTTACCCTTAATATTCTGTTGAAATCCTCCTTGTCAACTCTGAGAAAGTGACAGTTATCTTCTCTTAATACAATTGTTGCTGCCCTGTTAAAATAAACCCAATAAAAATGAACAAGACTTGAGAAAGACTTTTATCATTAAAGCCAACTTAACATGGAGTGATGTATAGTTGTGATGTTGAAATGTATTTCTGTTTGTTCGAAACAAAGAACAACTTTTCCATTAAATAGATTGATTGATTGGTGTTTAACGCCATGCTCAATGGTATTTCACTTACATGACGACACTGTATTCAAACAGTAGACAGCAACTTTAACACAACCAAAGAAATGTGTAGTCACTTTAGTGTATTTGCTGTTGGAAAGATAATGTTCCTCTAGTGCTAAGTATGACAGCATGAATATACTCTGAAAACACACTGCCCTTATCAAACCTGTAGCGGTTTATCTTAAAAATTAGCAGCCTTACCTTGAATTTGTTTGTTTGTTTGATTGGGGTTTTACGACGTACTTCACGGTTATTTAACTTATTTGATAGCGTGCCATCCCAATTGGTAAAGGAAACCACCGTTAACAACGCTGACAAAATGCAAGACAGGATAAGACATTTACAAAACATTAACAAAACAGGACACCACAACAAATCAGCATCCTGTGCCCATTAGCTCAGAGAGCACAAGGGCACAGGAGGCTCCCAACCAACCACACGCACCTACCTTGGAGCATCATTGACTAGAGCCAGTTTACCAAAGTCATCACCTTCATGGAGGGTACAAACAACACCCTGAAACATGGTAAGTATATTTGTTAGACATATGACCTGTAAGAGGGGTAAGAATTTTATAAACTTTGAAAAATAACTCATAATACAAGAATCCAGTTGACAAAAGAAACCAAAACATATCTGTAGGATAGTCTACTGTATGGGAATCAAGTAGATGATTTTAAAACGTCTGCAAACGTGAGTTTTTCTTGTACATGTTAGATGATAAGTTAGTAAAAATACTGACTTTAGTTTATTAATTGCAAAATTATGCAAACTTACAAGATTATCTCTATTTTTACAAATCTTTATTTTGCTCTTTTGGCAATAAGTTAAGAAACAGAGAGAAAAAAATTATCACTATTTATTTATCCATTTCTTTTTATTTATATGTCGGTAAAATATCAGTTTTTTTCTGTGATAAAAATGATACTGCTGTTAACCAACAGTTTCTGTGATTACTTTTTATGAGGTTTGGTATGTGTTTCATTTCATCACCCATTTAAGGGTTGGTATAAACCTCTATATATAATTTAACCATTTTGACCAATTTCCCATTCAGTTTGTTTGATTGGGGTTTTACGTCGTACTCAAGGTTATTTTACTTGTATGACGGCGTGCCAGTCCAATCGGCGAAAGGAAACCACAGTAAACAAAACTTGCAACATTCAAGACAGGACAAAACATTACATAATAACACAGGACACCACAACAAATCAGCCTCCTGAGCCCCTTAACTCAGAGCGCACCGGGGCATAGGAGGCTCCCACCCAACCACCCCCTACCATTCAGTAAAAAAATGCAGACAAACCTTTCCATAAATAGCCACATTGACAGAGCCCTTCAGGATGATGTACCAAGACTTCCCTTCGTCACCTTGGTTAAATACTGCGAGAAAAACATTGACAGATTAATATTTAATAGTCATGTGCTAGAACATGTCCAACAAAGTTTGTTTGTTTGATTGGTGTTAAACATCGTACTCAAGTCCAACAAAGTAAATGCTACTTTAACAAAATGTTAAAGAATAAAAATAAACTGTTCCAAGCATTGCATGGAGATGGCTTGACACACACTTACAGTTTGTTTATTTCTTTGATTGGGGTTTTGCACTCATATGGCTGGATGCCAGCCCATAGGGTGAAGGAAACCACCCTAAACGACACTAGCAATACTCAATAAATCCTAAACACAGGGCACCAAAAAAGACAGGCTTCCTGATGCACTTTAGCTCAGGAAATCAACTTGGCTTAGGAAGCTCCTACTCAGTTCTCAGTTTAAATTTAGTTCCATAGATTGATTTTATCCAAGGGTGACCTCTAAAAACAAACTTGAAGATTCCTTGACATCACCATCTCTTGTATATGTCACTTTCCTTCACATACTGTTGACAGACATCTAATCCAGGACGATGCTTTACCAACTTAGTTTTTAAATTAAATTTTTTATTTATCTTCACATTTTCACTTACAAACAGCTCCAGCTTTAGGATGGGATTCGAACACGAGCACACTGGCGAGTTCTCTCTTCACCATAGTGGAGAGATGAGATAAGGCCTTGATGTGGATTAACTCTTCATAGATAATCTCTAAATCTTCAACAGTTCGATCATGAGGCCTAAAACAGTACGATTTTTCAACGAGAATGTTTCATAATGAAAGTGACATGAGCCAAAACTCAATTAAACCAAAAAAAAAGTTGTGACAGACATTTCCCACATCCAACGCTCTTAAAACGGAAAAATATATGTACTAATGAAAAGAAATTTAGAGGTCAGAAAAATATCCTTGCATTGCATATCATGGAATTTAATTTGCTTTTACTAACTTTTTTTTTCATCAAACATGTACTACCTCATTTTCACACGTTAAAAATCATCTACTGGCTTCCCATACAACATAATAAATTACCTTTCTTACAGACATGCTTTGTTTTCTTTTGTCAATTGGATTCTTATATTATTGGTTATTGATAATCCAGCCTTTTCCAAAGTTTAATAAATTCTTACACTGAGTCTTAAAAAAATTCAACCCTTTTATCGCTTAACAAACTACGGGTAGATCACAATCTTGAAATTTCAGGCTTGAAACTATCAGTCAAAATAACTCATATTAATAAATTCAATAAATTATTTCAAATTTCATATATTGAGATCAAATTTGTTGTGGATTTAGCGTAACTAAGGCCTATATATATGATTTCATGGAGAATGCTTGGACTCACGGTTTTCTGAGAATCATTCTCATCATGGCGTCGGGACCTATCTGAGCCAGTGTGACCAGCATATCCGGCAGACTGTCTTCAGCCTCCTTCTTATCAGCGTGAGTAGGGGAAGCCCCCACACCCTGGTCGTCCTCCAGGAAACGATAGAACAGGTACTTGTCCTTAAACTGATGCTCATGACAAACTGAAACAGAAATTAATTTTTATTTTTAATTTTATTTAGTAATACAAATGAGATATATCCTGATGTCTTTCATTTGGTTGTGTTTTATTTTTATGACACGGAGTAGCACATTCCTGTTAGATTTAGGTAGCACTTCAAAATAAATTATTAAATGGCCTTACAGTAGCAGTTTGTTTGTTTAATTATTGTTTTATGCTGTGATTAAAATATTTCACTTCCCCATATTAACTGATTGATTGATTGGTTGGTTGGTTAATTGGTCTTTAACGTCAGGCTCAAATTATCACGCAAATGTGTTAAAGAACCACTGGCTATCTGGAGCAAGTGTAATAGAAATGACAAACTAGGGAATGCTAATATCGTTTTTTTTTTTACTTCATGGTAAACACATGTACACTAAAAGGCTAGTCTTCAGTCCATAAACACAGAGCTTTTTTGTTTCTTTGCCTTCCTTGTAAACTTACATGTAAGTGTATTTCACTAATGGAGTCTGAACCAACGCAATTTGTTAGGAACCAACCGGAAAATGTAATAAAACAGTGTCCATAAAGACTTATTCTCCCAGAGCAGAACTGTGCCTCAGTTGGTAGATATCTGTGAACATTTTCTAAATCAACATATAGCGTTGGACTTAAAACATTAAGACCGTTTCTGACAATTTTTTTTAAACATATTATTAATTGTTCAAATGTATTGCACTGATACAATTAGCTTGGCTTTTAAAAATATTTTGCCAAACTATGGAAAGTATTTCTTGTTTAAGGATTCTTCCTCACTAACCATGAACAATAACTCCTTCCTCTAATAATGCTTGCCACATGCCCACAGCCTGTGTCCTACTGTGTACCAGGCTCCCCTGCTGAATTAACCAGTCTACCATCTCCGTGCCGACCATACAGCGCCGATACGTCCGGAGATGATACTTCCTGTCTCGGATCATGTGAGGTGCTCGCGTCAGTAACACCATCCGCAACACGTGACCAGCTCTGGACAGCCTCTCTGAAGGAGCCTGGAAATCATAAGATTTGTTAAATCATTCTGTTACTTGTAATTCTACTGATTATTTATAAATAAAATAATTTTTGTACTTTGTAAACAACTACCAATATATTTTGTCTGGCATTATTTCGACACAGGTTTTTACCCCTCATTATTGCTTTCTTTTCCTTGGTGGTGGAAAAAACCTAGAAATGCCTCAGAAAGTCAGCAACAGCTGGCAAACGGGTGTTGTTTGCACCATGGTATAAAACATTCCAAAATTGAGATTAGTAAATCATGATTTCGTTATTTTCTGCATGATACTGATTACATATTTAATTGACCTTGCTATAATTTTTTTTCTGTGTTTAATTTTTAGTGAGTTGGTATATGTATTTTTGTATGAATGTAGAGAAAGAAAATTTTGCTTGCTTCCACAGGGATTCGAACTCTGGTTAGCAGGGCCAACGCTCTAACCGACTGAGCTACAGAGGCTCACGGTAGAACTAACAAATTTTTATCCAGGTAAAGGCTGCGAATCTTTCTCTATGGTAAGCACCGACACAGGGACACTGAAATAGTGTATTTTTTTTCTAGAAATTACCCACGAATGTGTTTGTTGTTTTGAGTTATTCTGATAATCTGGTACTTGTTAATAATTAGCGCTGATTGTTTTCACGGCTCTAATAGTTCTTTTGTTTTATTAATTAATTATGAACGTTCTTGTAGCCGGCCTCTTGTGGGTGTTTTTGTGCAAAAAAAATCTCATCTTGTACAAAACTTTAGACGATTCAGCAGTACTACAGTGTACATGTGCATGTACTACCAACAAACATTATTGCAATTTCCAGAAAGGTATAACCTTAAAGTCACATACGCACCCAAATATTCTGTATTTTGGGTTTTCACAGAATCGCAAGAATTATATACAGTATATTTTCATCAAACAGTAAAAGTTAGAGGTATTCCGTTAATTCTACCCCCAGATTGAAAGGTACAGGTAGCTTAAAAGCCTGCTAAAAGTAAAAAAATATGAAAATTCTGTCAGTCTTTTTGAGCAAATATGGCCAGCCCTCTTTCTGTTAAATTCGAACAACTGCTAGATTTCTCCTGGCCCGTACAAGCTTTGTACCCAATGAATAATTTTTATTTTAATGGGACTGTTTTAATGTTTGAACAAACATCAAATCTTGTAAAAACCAAGGCAAACAGAATTAGTTGAAAAAATCAAATTTTGGGTGCGTATGTGAGTTTAAGTATAAAGTTTACAAATGTTTGGTAGAGTAAGACTGACAGCAGTGATGGGAGCGGCAGGGTTAGGCAGCTCCTCAGTTTTCTGACCAATTGTTTTCCGCCGTCGAAGTGACTTGGATGGCTCTGTGGCTGTTTGGATTTGTAGAGAATCTACAATTATAGAATGGAGAGATTGGTCATAAGGTGTTCTTACTTATAATAAACCTTACTCTTTAATAATGAGCCATATACTAATTAATTAATTAATTAGACAAGAAAATAAAAATATGCAATAACCTTTCTACTTTTGATTCTTAAAACATAAAACCTTTTTATTTTGGACATCCGTTAGACCACGTAGTAATTTTTATACTCAAAATACAATAAAGTTTCTTCCTGAGTGATTGATTGGTGTTGATCGCCCATGCGGTTGGACCAGCATGACGTAATTTGAGACGCGTTATAATTTTTGACTTCAACAGGCCTCACCTCTTTGTTGTGTTTGCGCTTTTTATGCAACGTCATCATACAAACTATGATAGCTGAATGTAACAACAGACGGCAATAACAAAAATGTTATGCAATGGTAGTGAAATCAGAGAAGAAAATCCTGACATTTCATGAACACATAGATAACATAAGGTCAAATATGTTACTTACCACAAGGGATCAGGTTGACTGAGGAGGTTATCACGCCTTCCATCAACTGTTTGTTTCTCTGATAATAAAAACAAGAAAACAAAATTATTTATTTAAAAAATAATATAATGATCAATTTCCAAACAGTTATAAAATATGTCATTAATTTATTTGTTTGTTTAACATTGAAAGTTTTGTACTACGCACTATCATATTTCACTTATTTGATAAAATTGCAAAATCAGTGTCAATGATTTAATTTTCTACCGTGTTTTAACAATAACATCATACGCTAGGGTATTTTAAGATGTGAAGTTTTTGAATGACCAGTGATTGGCGGAAAATAAAGACAAACACAGCGGGTACCAATTATTTTAGTTAACCTGGTATTTGCCAGTGTAAATGCGAATTTAAATTTCTTTTCGCTGACTATTTGAGCCATGTTAGAGAAATCTAGTGAAAGTCTTATAGAATTTTAATAACCAGTAATCAAATAAGTCCAATTATTTTTCAGTGTAATGACTGAAGGCTTATACATTAAATAAATAAAATTTAATTTGTTGCTTTAATATTTCATAAAACACACAGACACAAAATGTCAAAACAACATATTGAAAATTTGGCTTTCAAAAAAGTGAAAGCAATATTATACTTTAAAGGTAGAGGAAAACAAAATATATGTTATTTCAGGCTTCCACAGTTTTAAAGTTTTAAACGTTTGTGATGAAGTTCTGCTATTTTAAAAACTCATGTTTTTTGTAATATGGTGGAACAATATTTGAACAATCTAATAGTAATATTTTCTAAATTGAGCAACAAATGCTATAAATACAATAATAATCTGCCCTTTATTTGAAATGTTAAATTGATGAAATCAAGCCAAAATCCATGGACAAGTGATACTTTTTAATGCAGCTGTTGCAACATGTATTTTGTCAATTCAGTTGGTTCATTTAATATTGGTAGTAAAATAACGGAAAGTCACACTGCATTCGAATAAAGTCATTCATTGTCGTAATGCAGCTTAAATAACAAATTTAACAGTATGAATTAAAGCATTTGCAGTTTTTCACCCATTACTGAAACACTTAATAATCACATCTTCCCACCAACTATCCATACTAATTACCACCCTTTAATCATGTTAATCCACAAACCCTTCACCTACCCACTACCTATTAGCCTCCTGTACACACCCACCATTTACACCTACATTGTACCATTCTTGTTTCAAGTCGCCTATCTTGGGTTACTTATGTCGCTTCACTTAACGGCTTGAGTGTCATAAGTAACCATGTTTTTTAGCATAAGTCCATTTCACATCAATAAAATTGACATAGAGCAGGTAACAGCAAAGAAAATAAATAAGGAAATAAAATGTAACTATTTAACATACCAAACTACAAACTGACCAATGCAACATGAGTCAAATTTTGTGATAGATGTGAACTGGCGTTATACAAATGGCATTATACTAATAACCAAACAGTCACCCCAGGGCACAAATCACCTGCACACATACATCATCTGCCCTTAAAGGCACTTGCCACCCAGCCACCCACCATAAAATAAACCGCCACGACATCCTTACAGTACCAACCACACACAATAATCCTTACCTCCCAGAGGATTTTGAAGTCTTTTTGCTCCACTCGGATGAGCTCTGTGTAATCCTTGGTTACCACGGTAGCATGGCGTGGTTTTCCCGTCAGAATAGACTCTCCAAATGTTGTGCCAGGTCCGAGAGTACATAATGTAACAGCATCCTTAACAACAACAACACAACTACATGTATAATCAATACACCAAGTTACATCTTTGTAGATCTTATGAATAAATTTAGCAAAATGTGTGTGCCTCCAGACATATTGGTTTCTCTGATTGGGCTTTTTACATCATAGTTATTATTTTGTTCAAATGACGGCATATAAGCTCAAACTGCAAATGTCACTGGTAACAAACAAGACAACAGCATGTCACAACAAATCAGTTTCTAGCATGGTGCCCTTAACATATAGCTTAGCAAACACAAACTTAAGCATGGGTTTGAGGCTCATAGGGCCAACATTCTACCAAAAGACTATATAAAGCATAACAAACTGAATTACCCTAATTCTTCAACCATTTCACCCCCCTCTGAGTGTGTTTAGTCAAATAAGAAACGTGAAATTAGACCACAAGCAAATTTGGGAAAGGGTGTAACCCAATTATAAATAATTAATTTTATTATTATAGCCTACTGTATAACTTATTAATTAGCCTCTGTGCCTGAGATTTAACAAGTTAGACTGACTGAAAGTCTTATTGTTGTAAAAATCTCAGGGGGTAAAAAGGTTGATGAATAAGGGTATTTTGTTTTTATAAATTTATTTAAGATATGTAGACACATATATGTTGCTTTGGTTCCATTGTGATTGTTTTTAAAGCTCATTCCATTGAATAACAATTATTTGCAAATATATGGTCTCAAATATCCACCTTACATTTCAATTCAATAAAAGACCTTTTCTCCTCTCAAAAAAATACTTTATTTGTAAACAGCTCAAGTGATATCATTTTAACCCTACTACATTTCTAGGTGACCTTCTCTTTTAATGATATGCCAAGTATTTATAAAAAACATAAATCTGATAATCAAGCAAGTACCTGTTTTTGTCCAGTTTCAGTCACATGGACTTCCAAGCATCCAGAAAGTACCGTGTACCAGTTCGTGCCAATGTCACCTTGGCGAAATACTGAGAAAAAAAAAACAACATGAAAATTTAATCCTATGACAGTTATATAAAGAAGTCTTGACAATAGGCCATGTACTCTTTTTTTCCGCCTCTCCTTGACTTCTGGGTACATCCTTGAAATTGGCAGTACATATATGTTTGAAATAGCAGTCTTTCAGAACGGTAGATTATTTTGCTTCGAGTGTCATCTCTTTACCTTCCCATGCAATGTTATATTTAAAACAAAAGTTACATGTACCCAGAACAGCGACTGAAGTGAACTTTGTAAAATTTCTTGCACCACATGGCACGACATAAGTGGCTGAGCCCTACATGTATATCTCTGTAGCCACAAGCGAGCCATGTGGTCCACAAGCGAGCCATGTGGTCCACAAGCGAGCCATGTGGTCCAAAAGCGAGCCATGTGGTCCACACAGCAAGTCATGTGGTCCACAAGCGAGTCATGTGGTCCACAAGTGAGTCATGTGGTCCACACAGCAAGTCATGTGGTCCACAAGGGAGTCATGTGGTCCACAAGGGAGTCATGTGGTCCACAATCAGGTCGGAATCTGCACTGAATATCAATCAGACACAGCAGGTGTTCTTCCCCCAGTGAGACACGGCACAACTGAGGGTCTCCATGGGCTTTGGGTGAAATTCTCTGATTTTTGTGTGTGTATATTAGCAGTCCCTGTGTCAGTGATTATCGTAGAGAATTCAAATCTCGGTGGAGGCAAGCGAAATTTTCTTTCTCTACATTTATACAAAAATATAATATGGGTAAAATGTTGAGGAGTGTGCACAGGTATTTGGAAATGAGGTTCAATGTACAAGTTTTGGGCTAATATTATGAATATTATTAATCTACATTTATCATAAAAAAGTATTTCTACAATTTCTAAAATATCGTTTTGCCCAGTTTCAGACTTACTTTTTGTCTAGCAGCTCTCATGCCTCATAAAAGCTTACCTGCGATCTCCACAGCCACCACAAACTACCCATATATCCAAATGTTCATAGGGTAATATTAAATTTACATGTAAACAGTTAGTTGCGACAGATATCCAACAGAAATCCCTGTCCAATGACCCTCTGATAAAGAATCATTGATGCACCAGTTAGAAAGTAATTAACTGTGTCTAGGGATCTACATTGGTTTCTATATAGAGTACCAGCGTGTGCTAGTTGATTAGAATGTCTTGTCTTGTAGTCTATATAATGACTAGTAATGATGGTTTTGTCTTTAGTTTATCTGCTGATTGTGAGGCTGTGCAGCACCACCGTTTTAAGCCGTTCAGCCAGATAAAAAAATTGCCTGCCAAGCCACACTTCCATGTTTATGTACCGCATATGTTAAACCCTGGTACATGAGTGTATGACGGTGGGTATACAGAGTTTCTCTTCATCCAATGAAGGCAATGCATTGTTGTTATTTAAGTTAAATACCCTGCAGTAGGCCTCCAGCATTACACACTAATCAAGCTTGTTAGCACCATGGCTGCTGGAAATCATGCTCAAGAAGGACAAGAACTCTGGCAACGGACAATTAGGGCATCACTTGACAACCACTGGACTCCACAACAAATCGGTTTCCTGATGTCCTTTAGCTCAGAGAGCACCTGGGCACAGGGGGCTCCCATCCAACCACCTGCATCTCCCAAACACTCCACGGCACTAAATATATACTTTTGCAATATAACCACAAGTAAACGTGCCAATAATTCTTGGAATATCCGGCCTGAACAGCTTAAACTGGGCAACTTTTACCATTTCTCAATCAATCTTAAAAATGTTTTTTGTTTATCTTTCCTAGGGACTATGCATGTAAAGACTAAATTAAGTGTTGTCATTATACACAGTTCACCTAATTTCTTTCCAGGTTTTACATATACACTGAAATAAACAAAAACAAAAACAAAAAACGGGTTACGGTACCAACAGTCCTATCAGTGTCACATGCAAGCAGGTTTAAGTACCAACACCAAATCAGCGGACATCGATCCATGAATGTCAAAATCATTTTCTTATCTTTCTAAGAGGATTGCACCACACTTCAGGTTAATCTTTCCAAAGGGCTGAGCTACCGTTTGTTTGTTTGTTCGTTTGTAAGGTGTTTAACGACCTACTCAAGAGTATTTCACCTTTATGATGACTTACTAATTTTTAATCGCTGGAGTATGCTGGAAAACCGGAAGAAACCTCATAAAAAACACCCTGCGAACTCCGCAGCCACCGAAAAACTCTTTCATACCTAAGGTCCACACAGGGGATCGAACCTATTTCGGGTACAGTGAAGGGGGCTTCGTAGTCCAACGCCCAACCAACGGAGACACTGCGCGGCTCTGAGCTACAGTACATGTCAGACCAAGTGACATGCAAGTAACTATCATCAGTATTGAAAATTTTAACAGCGATCTTGCTGTGTCTTAATTTGAAAATAAACAATGTTTCACAGTTTATTGTTTATTTTCCGATGTTAGATCAACAGGACTACATGTCCCAATTACAGTTCATTGGCCAGCTTTATTGTGGGAGGAAAACTGGGTAGAACCCAGAAAACCCACGACCTTCTGCTGGCAGCTGGCAGACCAACCCACATACAGTCCGAGTGAGTGCATGAACTGGCGGATTCAGATGTGAGGGGGATCTGTGGATCATAAAGCTCTAGAAGTGTGCGCTCTTGTCCACTCCACCACGTTTTCATTATACATGTACTTTAACAGCTTTCTATGAAATTTGCAACTTACATTAATGTTCAAAATTTACTTTAAAATGCAATGGTGCTTGTTTGAGTGGTACATGTACCAAGGAAACACAGAAATCATTAGTTCAGTTCAGTTGTCTTTATTTATAGTGGAAGGTATAACATATACATAATATACTCAATTCAACATTTATATAATACTTAGCCCAATCTGGCTTATCATCCACTTTACATCGTTATAAAACATTGTCACGTGGTCTTACGGCATATAACATATCTCTACGTTTGCAATAACATGTTTTTAGAAAATGACAGATTTTACGAGTGTGAAACTCGAACAAAAAATTGATCTTGTCACCCGTATATCTGAATCATCAGGAAAACTGACGCTAGCTACTAGATTAGTTCTTTCTGTGTCATTAAGAAGAATTTTAATTGAAATTGCAGAATACGCCATAATTTCGTTATCCAACAAATATCTGCTGTGGATATATATCCCGTAAATATTTAACGAGGCACCAGTCGCGATAGCAATTTACAAGGCACAGGTGACTAAAATGGTGTCCACATGTAGACACTGTACGAGCCTGAAAAACCAGCAGCCACTAGTTGATGAGAAATGTCTTAGTGAGATGAAGTCTTTATAATTACCCGTAATGACTCTTCTGTCTTTAGTTTGTCTCCCAATAGTGAGATCTCAGTAAGACACTCTGCAGGGGAACTCTAATTAGAAGCCTTCAGTGAGCTGGTGCAAAAGATCAATATAGTGTCCCCTGTGAAAGGACACGACGACTAACACCAAACCAACAGGCATCAGTCAGTCTTACACAAACATGTACCATTTGATAATCTTTCTCGTAGTCTAAGTTAAGGGGTTAACAGAATTTGCTTTAGTTTACATTAAAAGATTGATTGATTGATTGGGGTTTTACGCTGTATGTAAGGTTAATCCACGCATATGATGGCATGCCAACCCAACAGGCGCAGGAAATCACCCAATAAACAATGCCGGCAACACAGATGAGTCCACTCTTCATTTACAGAACAAATCGCTTCCTGATGCCCCTTAGGTCAGAGAGAACCAGGGGAAACACTTCAGAATCTGGCACAGATAAATCCTGTACTGCGCGAACGGATTAGAAAAGTAACACCAAATCAACTGGCATTAATCAATCTTACTAATCTTCTTGCTACAAGTCTCTTATTCACAGTGTTTTCAAATCAAAATCTCTTCTTGTAGTCTTGGTAACTTAATTATTTAAGGTGAGATTTCTGTTCCCTGATGCTCTGGATCTAAGGAGCATCTGGAAGCCAATTTGGTGTGACATCCCGTTTTGCACGCTTAAATTGTTCTGTGATGTCAATGGTGGTTTCCTGCACACATCGGGTTGAAACGGTGTTAAAAATTATAGGCATGTATGTTTGTTTGTTAGTTTGATTGGTGTTTAACGCCATACTCAAAGGTATTTCATTTATATGACGACGGATTCTCCACTTCTAAATCTACTCTACTCAATACGGCGGAAAACCGGGAGGAACCCTCGTAAAAAACGCCCCCGCGATTGCCGAAGTCACCTCGTGTGACTCCCTCATATACCTCAGGTCCACTGGGAGACTTGAACCTGTGCGGTACATCGAAGAAGGATCTGCAGTCAGACGCGCTAACCAACTGAACCACGGCGCGGGCTAGGCATGTGCATGCATGAGTGATTTATTTAATTATTATAATTTGGCCAGTGTAAAACTCAAGAGCATTTTATTTATATTACGACTTTATAGCATCACCGGTGTACATGTATGGTGAAAAACTGTTAAGAAACCTCCTGAAAAATAACCTGAAAACTCTGCGGCCATCGGTAAAGTTCTCTTATATACAGTACAATGTACCCAAAGTCCACATGGGGAACTGACCCTATTCCGGGGACAGTGAAGGGGAATCAGCAGTCCAATGCTCGACCAACTGAGCCCCGGCCCCCATGAACATATTTAGGAGTGAAATAACATTATTAAACTACAACATAGAACCTAATTACTTAACAACATGTGAATTAGACTGTTTAGAATTTGATATTTTTTTCAAAATTACATTGTAATTGACTTGCCCATTGGACCATTTGGCAAAAGAGACAATTTTATTTAATTGTCGTTATTCGAGTTTTGGTGGTAACACATATGTCGCGTGTGTCTAACGGAAACTTGATATTAACTAAATGTAACAACACAACCAATTACTGCAAATCTTGCATAATAATAAATAATAATGTCATAATGATGTGTTATTAAGTATGATTAAGCTCCTCGTTAGTAAGAGGATACAGGTTTTATGTTTTCTCCGTCTGTCTGTATATAAGAGAAGGTACTTCCAGCTGAATCGTTGTTGCTTTTTAAGATGGGTTTGTAAAACGGACATACAATTTCGTAACAATTCTTACAAATTTTTTGGAAATATGCAAATTAGCTGTCTGTCAATTTGTTGATGTCTTCTGAGCCATAGCATACAGTAGTTACAATTTAACATATCACTTTGAAACTCTTACCCAACATTTTTTATTATGGCCAGCATATATTGTAATGTTTTCCGTCAAATCCTAAAAAATTGGTCCTCTAAAATAACCTGAATGACCCAAATAACTTGCGTTTGACTTCACTTCTTTTTTTTTTTTGTAAATACAAAAATGTGCTTATGGAAAAATAACCAAAAATCTGTCTAAATAAGGCATGCTGTCTTATAGATTTTGTTTTGTTAAAGTCATATCTCACTTTAGTAATATATCATTGTGAGACTCATTAACAAAGTTCTTCTCTGCATGTAGTTTTTGAAACGGACTTGTAAAAGGTTTTTCCCAAATTGTGCAAAAAAGTTGCCCATTAAATATTCCTGTCATGTCTGTGAAGCTCGTCTAGGCTGCATCTTGGTTGCTATTTTGCTTATACATATAGCCTTTGCAACGTGTGTACTACTTTCTTCTCTTTATGCAAATGTGCAAAGTGGGAAAAAATAAATATAAAAAAATTTAAAAATAATTATGCAAATTTGTTGTTTTTTTATTCTTTTCTAAAGTTGCGGAGGTGTCTTATTTATAATTTAACATGTCAGTTTGAAACTCATCACAGTCTTACATGTAGCTGGCAAACCAGATACGAACACTTGTTGGCCACATGACCAAACTGAATAAATGAATTTAAATTTCCCCGTGACAAACAAATACACTGTCACAGATTGTGTTGTTCAAAAGTTAAACCAGGCCTTAATGAACAGTGTGCTTAACAAAGAAATCATATTGTGACATGACATTATATATACAACAATGGCTCGCACTTAAAATTTTTTTTGGAACAACCAACCCCACGGAAACACAAATACCCGATCAGATTGCACTACTCGTCTCTTTGCTACCCAAGTTGAGTCCACTGCACTAAAAAACAATCAAGGGTATTTTTTTGACTTCCATCCAGTTACAGAATTTGGTTGAGTGGTATTTAGAAGTTGGATGGACATACACACTGTAGCTAGAACATGCATGTAAATGTACAACTTATATATATGGTTCTCCCATTACGGTGTTAGTAACTAACTAAACTGAAACGTCGTACTCATAACAAAAATGAAAAAAGAAGTTGTCATCCATATATTAGTCTTATTTTCTAGTTACAGAATGAAGTCACAACGATAGTTTGATTGGGATTTTACACATACTTAATGTGAACACGATTATTAAGCTATGATGAATGAGTTTTACCTCCTGGTAAATATGTGTGCACCGCAAACAAACAGAAACCTGAACAAAACTGTAAACATGCATTTTTTTTTTAAGAAATATGTTTGGAAACACTCATGGCTTGAGTCTTCTGTTGCTAAATCAGAACATAGACATATTTAGTTGACATTGCTGGCGCCAGGTGACACACTAGGAGATAGATAGCCTTGTGAAAACCATAACCAATACCTGAAGACACTCATAAACACCAAGGTCAGTCACACCTGGGCTCTATCAACCTACATGTAAGCTCACATCAAATGTTATGTTCTTGTTTGTTTGACGTCGTACTCAAGAGTATTTCGTCTATAAGGCGACTTTGCGTTGCCTGTGCATGGTGGAAAACCAGGAAGAAACCTCATAAAACCCACACCACAAACTCCGGAAAACTTCTCTTATAAAAAAATATACCTACGGTCCACAGGGGAGATTGAACCTATTCCGCGTACAGCGAAGAGGGCTCCCTAGTGCAACACTCAACCACAGAGCCACTGTGAGGCCCCCAAAATGTTATGACTGCCATGTAAAGTGAAAATACAGTAGCCTACAGTCTTCATGATGACTAATAAAGAACAATGTCACGGACAACTACTTTCTTAGACAGGCGCAATTTCATAAAATGCATGTATGTTTACTTTGATTAATTGGTGTTTTACACTGTAGGCCTACTGAAAGTTTTATCACTTACATAT
>JAVFBZ010170046.1:0-16544 GCA_032466195.1 Katharina tunicata | reverse complement strand
GAAGTGGAAAATCTGTCGTCATATAAATGAAATACCTTTGAGTACGACGTTAAACACCAATCAAACAAACAAACAAATCATTGATAAGTTTTTAAACATAATTGAAGGGGCCAGCACAGAATTTCTGATTTGATTAAGTCCTTTAGATCAGTTCTTAAAATCACTAGGGGTTTGGTAGTACCCTTATTTAGGGCTCCAGATGGATAAGTTAGGAATTTTTGTTAGTTTTTGATGACATAAATTTACCATCCTTTTTTTTTTTGGGGCACATCAATTACCTATATGTACATGTCATATATCCATTGTACCCAGTATGTAATGTTATTGAAGGTCAGATTACTTAAAAAACTAAAAAGAATATAAAAAGCAATGACTTGCCTTTATCACAACACCTGCTTAATGGAGAATATGAATACTCAATCATACAATTGGTTAATAATATGTATGCGCTTGTTTTTACAGCAAGCAGATCCTCCTACCAAAGAAGAATATGCTGTGGCTAAATTTCTGCGATTTAATGGCCAAACGCGAGAGGGCAAGCTAGTTGGAATGTCTGTCCAATGCTTTATCGGTAAACGTTTATTTCGTGATCTGCTTAGTAGACAGTAGTTGTTTTCTGTGTTTTTTCATTTAAAGGGTAAGAAGAAGATAAGTAAAGTGAGCCTGACTGCCTGAGTTGATAGACTGGCGTTGTACACAGCAATTTTGAAACAAAATGGTGCTTTGAATGTGTGGATAACTGAGCATATTTGTAGCGACTATAATGAATATTTATTTAACAAGGTCAATTTTACATATGGCAGGAAAAGTCCACCATACAATTTTAGTCCTGTGAATGTCTTGGGTTGTCTTTTTTGCCTCAGTATCATTCACCATTAGTCTTGCATGATGTCACATATATGAGTGAACTAAATGATTACTAGCTTGATTGGTTTTAGCATTAACTAACTTAGCTGCTTGATTGGTTTTTAGAATTACCTAGCTTAAGGTGGGTTGTCAAAAGCTAATCAAACTAATAAGAAGAAAATTGAAAAAATCTTATAACCTGAGATTTAACCTAACTTGAAATATAGGTAACTGCTCTAGCTTCAGATATGGAATTGAACAGGTTTTTTTAGGGGCTTTCCTGGTGGTTTTCTACTAAATGCTGACAAGCATCCTCATTATACATAAACATAATGTTATCCAGAGGGGTGTCTCGGTGTCTTTGAGACACCCTAATTCAGTCAAATTTAACATGGGAAAGATAGGAAAAATGTCAAATGAGAAAAATAGTGATTTGAGACGCCCTGTTTTTGATTTCTGGCTAACACTATGCATGTTTACGTGAAATACCTTTCCGTAGGATGTTACACACAATAAAACAAAAAGAATGATTAAACTATAAAGCTTTATTATTTTGTTGTTGTTGACAGCCTCTAAAGCAGTGGACAGTTTACTAGACTCCAAATGGGGGGCAGGATCGTCAAGCTCTGAGATTATCTTTGGAAACCGTCATTCCTGTGTCAACTATCTACACAAGTAAGGCTGCTTATGAATGAGGTTCGCAAGGGAGATCAATCTATTACTCCTGTAACTTTCAGTGCCACCTATGGTACATGTATAATCTCATTGACTAATGAAAGCTTGATATGAGTATTCAATTAAAAACTATTGTTAGTCAATAAGATGGGCGCCATTACCTGTTATACCTAAGAAACATACAATATATTGGTACATAAACATCGATGGAAGTCAGGCAAAGTGAGGCCCTGTGATATAAACATGCACATGTACAGTACGCACAGAAGCTAACTTCCTTCAGCGGACGCGGATTGACTGCACACGAAGTGCGGGCGATCCTCTGACATCAGACGCACATCGCCTGTGAATTTTAAATGATCATCCTTGGACTGTAGCCTTCATAAAATCAATTTATTTGCTGCTTTATGGCAATTATTTTACTGATCACGGCAAACACTCTCTGTTTCGCCATTATGTCTTGACAGTTATCGGTGTACACGAAAACATAAACCATGCAGAGATTTGCCTGTCAGTTTAAACATGTGAAAGTTATTTTAGAACCTGTGCTAGTCAAAATACGGCTGCTCATCAGTAATAATTGACCACAAGTAATAAAAATTGTAATATTGTTCTGATATTATTAATGAACGAAAAACCTGTGAAATCCATGTGTCGTGTGTAGTTCGATACTTGGTAGTGGCCTGAATAAAATTAAATCAGGTTAGTTATTCGTAAAATAAATAAAATAATGAGCGTGGATGAGAAGGATGTTGTTAAAACAGGACACTCGATCCACGTCCAGTTGAAACAAGACGTGACTTGATTGGAAACAAGACGCACATCGACTAAGGATCTCCCAAGGATTGTTGGCTTACAATATGCGTCCGATGTGCATCTCGGACGCGGATTTGTAACGAACGAGACGCGACTCGAGGGAAGTTAGCTTCTGTGCGTACTGTACATTATGTCACTTTGCTCAGTCCTTAAGTGGGTTGTTGAGTGGAAGCTTTCTGAGTCCTTGTGCTGTCTGACCAAAGGGGTATCAGGAAGCAGATTTGTATGCGGCATCCTTTGATCTGTCCTGTAAATGTCCTGTGTTGTCTTTGTCCCTGCCAGTGTCGTTGAGGGTGGTTTCCTTCGGCCATGAGCCAAGCGGTGTCACACCGTAACATGAGTGAAATAACTTTAAGTATGGTGTGAAATCCCCTAATCAATAAAAAAACAAAGCTCAGTTGCTTTCGATATGAATAGAACTATTTGATGTGATGAATAGCAAGATACATGTAAAATATGTTTTTTATCATAAGCTCTTTCCTCTTTCAGACTGTTACAGAAAGGTCTGTTTCATCGAGCAGCCCGAGTGAAAAAAGGAGACAAAGTCAAGAAAAAGAAGAAATTAAAAGAAGGGGAGGAAGTTACAGACGAAGAGAAGGTGTTTATGTGTTATTATTTAACTTTCTATTTATTACTGTCATTTAAGTATATAGCATTTGAGAGTATAGTGTATTAGGAGGACAAGCCCAGAGCTTGATGTGCCCTGAAGGAAATCAGGAAGGGCCATCAGGAAGGGCCATCAGGATTGGCCATCAGGATTGGCCATCAGAAAGCCAATTTGTTGTGGTGTCTTGTTTTTCATCCTGTAAATTCATTGTAGTGTCTTCTGTGTTGACAGATTCATTTTGGGATAAAAATGCGTAAAACCTCAATAAAACAAACAAAATTATGGGAGATAAATCTTTCCAATTTTAGTATACTCTGAGTTATCTCCCATTATTATTATTTATCATACAACAAGCAAGGTCATATGAGCAAAAAAACCCTTGATTACAGCCTCAAACCCCAATCAAACAAACAGTTATATATACCATTGGACCTGCTAGCTACTCAGCTTGTGTTTACTTACCTTAAGCCTTTGGAAGGGAAAGTTGTGGTGATCTAAGAAAAGCAGTTTTTTTTATAGAGGAAAGGAATACCGGTGGTTACAGCAAAAAGGGTATATTCTTTTCGTTTTCTGAAAGATATACAAACTAAACTCAGTTTTCTTTTCTTTAACTTTTTTTCTAACAGGACAAGAAAAGCAAGAAAGAAAAGAAATCTAAAAAAGAAAAAGAAGAGACCGACAAAACAGAAGATTCTGAGAAAAAACCCACAGAGAAAGAAGAAAAGAAGGTGTCAACATTTTTTTTGTCTTTAAATAATTAGGGAATGAATATACCACTTATATGCACAACCAAAATTTATAGGTTTTTTCAACAAATTCAGATTGCCTCGATTTTAACCAGTCTTGAAGCTTGTTCCTAAATTTTAAACTAACATAAGCACTAAAAATGAGGGTTTTACAACAAATTCTTGATTCTTGATTGGCTTGATTTTTACCAAGTTTGAAGTTTGTGCATAAACTAAAACAATTACTTTGAAATGACAATTATTAAGTTGGTTCAAGGCTAGTAATAGCCAGGAGAACTCATGTAATAATTCGAATTCAGCGTAAGGAATGCCGGCCATTTTTCCTCGTATGCCTCAAATAAAGCTTTTGATCTTGCCAGGTTCATGACCTTTTTTGGTATGAGCTTAGATTTTGAATAGTGGATGGGGACAGGGCAAATTAACATTTGACTTGGTGTAGCGTCGATACATCTTAGGGTGGCTCAGTTGTGACAGCTGATTGAAACATCCACATAATAATATTCTGACAGAAAATTCAGTTTTTAGTTTTTTAGTTATTATAAAACTCTCCTTCAACCTACAAATTTGATGTTGAAATTATTGGAAAGCCTCTAACTTGTACTTCTTGAGAAAAATGTCAATTTTTCATGAGATTCTGTGACAGGGCAAAATTCAGAACTTTTGAGTGCATATGTTACTTTAATTCAGAAAGCTGCTTTGTTGTGGTGTTCTGTTTTTCGTCCTGTTACCATACAGTCTTGTTTTGCCAGCATTGTTTAGTCTGGTTTCCTTCATTCATCGGTCTGGCATACGAGTGAAATAACCTTAGAGGGGAAGTACATGTAAACTTATAACAAAAAATCAAACCCAAACTGCCCCCAAATAATTTCTTACCTCTGCTCAGGAAAAACGAAATCCAGAAAACGAATCTGGTATGACAGGAATACAAGTCCAAAGGTTTTTCTCACGCGAGACAGAAATTTACTGTGACTTAAAACTAGCTGTCATTGTCTCAAGTTGTGTATTGACTTTGTGTTACTAAGAATTAATCCGCTCAATACACCAGTCTACACTGTCAGTGATTTGGTAACATAACCATAACGTGCTGAATAATATAGTCCGGTGGTCAAATGTCGCTACAACAGCAGTATGTGACAGAAAAAATTAACCGTATTTTAAATAAACTAATACAATACCCGAAACTGTTTTGATTTTTGTTCTTTTTCCACAACCGCCTTACGTTGGTAAATATTACTACAGGCCTACTGCAAATGTTTGTTGTCCGTACTTTAGAGCCCAATACCAAGCTGTTAACAAACCCCAATCAATCAATACTGTTGAGGTACACTGCCGCCATGTAAGTGAAATAACATTGAGCACTGTGTTAAAAACAAATCGATCAAGCAGTCAATGTCTTTAACACAAAATATTGAAATAATTTGGAATGTCCACTAATTTCTGGAAACCAATAGTGCTTCATGTGTTTACACAGTCGTTAGTTTGTGTTACAGCTGTTTTACTTCATCAATTGTCGCGGCATCAAGCTTTTATGTGTAGCTTGTAACATTTCTTAATGAACATTGTTGCGTCTTTCTGCAGGAAGAAGAGAAAAAGAAGAAAGAAAAGAAGTTGAAGCTGGTAATGCATGATGAACAAGTGTTTAAGGATGGGGATGAGGTGAGTGAAGCAGTTACTGACCACCATTTCAGATAGCTATTACAGTTTGACCTGCCCTCTGGCTCTCGGCAGTTTGTTAGTTTTCGTGTCGTTTTCGAAAGTGATCATTAGTAGTATAAGTATTAGCAGTGTCCCCCCATGGACCGTAAGTATTTAAGGGAAGTTTTCTGGGGGCTGAAGAGTTTGCGGGATGGTTTTTGCGGGGTTTCTTCTCGGTTTTCCACCATACACTGACAGCAGTCGACGTGTAGGCGACGTTTAACACCAATCAAAATAGATTGAACATATTCTAGTTAAGGGAAAAAGGCCAGATAGCGGAGTTGTCTTCAAGGCCGACATATACTGCTGGTGATATGGTGCTTTACCTCACAAAATCCTCTGAATTTGAATCTGTTCAATCTCAGACAGCATTATCCCAAAAAACAAAAATACTGTCCGAACAGTTTCATAGCTGTCATAGATGAACATTTTCTTCCAATGGTGGGCGTTTAGGGCGGAGCTTCCTGTGCCCTGGTGTTCTCTGAAATAAGGGGCATCAGGTAGCTGATTTGTTTGTGGTGTCCAGTATTTGGTCCTGTAAATATCCTTTGGCATTATCTGTATTGCCAGTGTCAATAAGCTATTATACTTAAGGGTGGTTTTTTAAACGCATTGGGCTGGCACACCGTCATATAAGTGAAATAACCTTAAGTACAATGTAAAACACAAATCTTTCCAACTGAGCTTATATTTAAAGTGACTTCACATTTTGTGTTTGCTTGAGCTGCTGGTCCTCCATGTTGGACTAATCCACCATGACACTGTCTTTAAGTGAAACACCTTGGAGCCATTACTGAATCAGTTTGATCTAATATACTTATAATACATAGAAAAAGTATTGCTGTCATATGATCTTGTGAAAACATTTTGCGCAGGAAATATTATCTTATACCTTGTTAATCACTGGAGGAACATATTTCCAACGGAGCTAAGATTGTGTTACTCCTATTTTATGGTTGTGTTAGTGTTGATGACTACTGTGGGAGTACACCGCCATCATTTAACAATCAATCAATCAGTGGCCTTGTAGTAAAAAGAAGCTTGTGCAGAAACAATGTATAACTAGCTGATACATGGATCATAGTGGGTGGTTGGTGGGAGCTTCCTGTGTCCTGGTGCTCTCTGAACTAAGGGGTATCCCGAAGCCTCTTTGCCTTTGAAAGCCTGTTTTGAGTCCTGTCTGTTTGTTGTCAATGCCATTGAGGGAAGCTTTTCACATCCCTTGGGGGGCTGTGCCATGGATCCGTGGTTGAGCGTTCGACTACAGAGCCCCCTTCACTGTACCCGGTATAGGTTAGATCCCCTTTGTGGACCTTAGGTATATAAGGGAAGTTTTACGGTGGCTGCAGAGTTTGCGGGGTGGTTTTTACTAGGTTTCTTCACAGTTTTCCACCACCGGCCAAATTGCAAATGATTGAAATAGCCTTAAGTACAGCCTGAAACAGCAATCTATCGATCATAAAACATGATACCGGTCGTACTGCACATTAATATTTCATGTTACTTAACTGATTGTTTGTGCCTGTTACAGGTTTATGTTTGGATCTATGACCCTGTTCCGCTGAAGACGTTTATTATCGGTTTATTATTAGGTAAGAATTACCCCTGAAGATTATTATCATCAATATCATGTCGTAATTTTTTTCTTTAGAACTTATGCATTATACTTGTTCAGAAGTATGCTTCCAGATTATTTTCATACCGTACTGTATTTTCATATCGTACCATTTTTTTTTTTTTTGACAAGTTTATTCGTGCCCTAGCCATTCTGCAAGAGAAATACTCTAGACAACAGATTTAACCCTGTTCAACCATTGTATCAATCAATTTTGCCAGAAATAGCCAACAAATATATGTTAATGTCCATTCCCTACCAACATTCATGAACGTGTATCAATATCATCCATGTACCTAACACTGAATAGTTAAGAAACTTAAGAATTAAGCCGATGGATGTGTGTTTCCCCTGTTTTTCTTGGTGGTCTCTGGACTATGGGGCATCACAGCACCATTTGCTGTGGTGTCCTGTTTTTTTTCCTATATATCAATATGTTTCGTTGTGTCTTCTGTGTTGTTGTTGTCAATTAGGGTGAGTATCTTCACCGATAGGGCTGGCATATGAGTGAATTGACCTTAAGTAAGGTGCAAAGCCCCAAGAAATCAATCAATGCGAGTTACTGGGTATCAGGAAGACGATTTGTTGTGGCGTCCTGTTTTCAGTCCTGTCCTTGTCCTATACCGTCTTTGTGTGTTTATCAGTGTCGTTGAGGGTGGTTTCTTTCTCTCATTGGGCTAGAACAGTGTCATATACCGGTATATCAAAGTCAAACAACCTAAAGAATGGCGTAAAACTCAAAGCAATCAGTCATTTCCTTTTTACATGTGAATACCATCCATGTGCCTATAAAACAGAGGATAGTAATGTAGACTAAATGAGCTATAAGAGATAAGATAAGATAAGATAAGAAAACTTTATTTTGAGTCGATGTTAAAACCATACAACATTAGTCCACCAGGGAACTTTACTCTACTTTGTTAAACTCATCAGTGGAAATAATGCTACACTATATATAGGCAGTTAGATATAACTATACAAAAGACGAGTTCTGGTTGCTTTGTTTTATCACATAACCGCATCTACTATATACAGTGGGCCTGCGCCGTGGCTCAGTGGTTAGCGCGCCTGACTGCAGATCCTCCTTCGATGTACCGCAAGGGTTCGGGTCTCCCAGTGGACCTGAGGTATATGACCTCGGCAAGGTGACTTCGGCAATTGCGGGGGCGGTTTTTAAGAGGTTTCCTCTCGGTTTTCCGCCATAATGAATAGAGAAGATTAAGAAGTGGAGAATCCGTCGTCATACAAATGAAATACCTTTAAGTACGATGTTAAACATCAATCAAACAAACAAACTATATACACTATGTTAATAGGTATATTGTACTTATGTTTTAGTGCTTGGTGCAATAGGCCTGTGTCTGTTCCCGCTATGGCCCTCAGAGGTTCGTGTCGGGGTTTATTATCTGAGCTTGTCTGGAGCAGTCTTTGTCGGATTCATACTCTTTCTCATTATTCGTAAGTAACATTAAATACTTCTCGTGTTGAGTTATGAAAAAGTTCAGGTTTACGGGGACAAATGGAATTGAAAATCTAACAACCAACAACACATTTTCCTGAGCTATTCGTCGGTCAGATGGAGCATTTTTGCAGTTTTCTTTAATAATCCATTTCTTAATAAATGAAATCAAGTTTTTAATGTTAAAATTAAGTTCATAAAATCTGATAAGATAATTTTTTTTATGTGGTATTTCCAGATTTTTTACCACCCATATTTTCTATCTCTTATTTTATTGTAATAATAACATTGGTATGGATTAACATGGTTTATGTTTGTTAATTTCTGACTTTATTTAAAGCAACGGATTTACTTGTAAACGGGTTAGAACACGAGACTTAATATATGGATGACAACTTCTTTTGTTCTGGGTACGATGTTTCAGTGTAGGTAATAACACCGTTATCAAGCGTTAGACTAGTACCTAAACTGAAACGTCGTACCCATACGTCGTCTCATGTTTTATGTCATTCCAACTTCTAAATGCTATTCAAACAAGTTGTAAAAGGGTTGTTAACCTATTATTTTTTTTATCTTTTTGATGGGCTGGCTGGTCTTGTTCAATAATATTCATGAACAGTACTTGATATGAATAAATACGTTTTTCTTTGATCTGATGCATGATTTAAATTTTTACATTTATTTGCAAATTGAGTTAATTTACAATAAATCCACTTTATCATGCCCTTTGGGCTCTGGATGAGGGCAGTAGGTTCCAAATCGTGTTATGTCGTCTTTGCTAAGTGCTGGAGGAACAGTTCGTTTTGGTTTATTTCTGGCGTAACATTTCAATTTAGATGCAAAGACTGATGTCAAGCAGAGATCTTGAAAACGCTCTTAGTAGCTGCATGGAGAGATTGCCCTGGGAAATAAACCAGAAGTTGTCATCCAAAACGTCTTGATAATGTTAATTAAAGAGGTTTATTTTGGGTGGTTGGCTTAAGCTTCTCTTGTCCTGGTGCTTTCTCTGCTAAGGCTTCAGGAAGCTGATTTGTTGTGGCGTCCTGTTTTGAGACCTGTCCTTGTCCCATGACATCTGTGTGTGCTGTCCGTGCCAGTGTTGTTGAGGGTGATTTCCTTCACCCTTTCATTGGGCATAGCAAGCCATCATTTGAAAAAAATAACATTACGTGAGAGGTATAAAAAAAAAAACACCTGGGTTTTCCACTTGACACCTGAGGTTATGAAAAGTTGTTATACAACAACAAAAAATGCATAGTTTTGATCTTGTTCTCTTTGTGTTTCAGTTCGTTTTGTATTGTTTTGTTTGGCCTGGCTGTTGACGTTTGGTAAACACCATTTCTGGTTCCTGCCTAATCTAACAGAGGACGTCGGCTTCTTTGACTCGTTCAGACCGCTCTATAAACATGATGTGTTTGACGGGAAAGAGAAAAATGACAAGACGAGTGACGATGACAAGAAAGGTTCAAGTGGTGATGGAAATGAGGACAACAAAGGGCCGGGGACCGAGGATGCTTCAGAGAAAAAGGGAGGACCAGAAAAGAAAAGTGTTGAGAACGAAGATGATCAGAATGGGTTTGAGTTGGTGGACAAGTCAGAGGTAGAAAGTGAAGGAGCTGGAGATAAGATGGATCTGGATTCAAAGGAACATGAGGAAAATACAGAACCAAAAAAGACAAAGTGATGAGAGATTAATAATGTCGAAACAATCTATTAGTCCTCTTGAAGAACTTTGAATTCTTGGACACCAGGACTTAAACAGTTTCTTCTTCGGAGTTGATTCACGTAACTAGTTTTTTGCAATTTTGCAATTTGAAATTTAAAAAAGCGACAATGCCGAATGAGTTGGAAATTACTGACTTTAGATCACCTGAAAATGATAGCAGGTGATAAAGGAACCAGGTAAATCCATTAGTTTGTTTAGGGTATTTCGAAATATATTATGTGATTAAATCCACTCATTCAACTCAGAAGTCTGTTCAATGTCTGTTGATAAATAATAATATGAAATGTTTTGAGTTTAATTTCATTTTAACTATTCTACATACTCATATGTGTATACGGTCTGAGAATTCAATTATATTCAGAATGACAAACTTTATTAAAAAAATAACATCTCCTTTCGAACATAAAGTTTTATGTTAACCCACTTGTGGTTTGTTTAAGGGCCATATGAGGGCATAGCTTTGTTATTTAATATGTCTTGATCAATGTGTTCAATTCATTTTTAATGTTCTCTTTCATGAGAGCCTAAAGCAAATGTCTCTATTCTAGGAAGAAAAGTCTTAATTCTGTCCCTAAATTCTAAGCATACCCTGTACATAGGGCCAACCGGTATCTACACCATGTATGTCACCAAATGTTTCCCGCAATGGCCCTCTGGCTAAGGGGTATGTTTCCTGATCATATTCATGCTAACATTCATGATAACATGTTTATTTGACTTTTAATTTAAGTTTTCAAAAATTGATTTGGAGTTACTAAATATTTAACAATATCGGGCCAATGTCTGCACATTTCAGTTTTTGTTTTAACTGAAGAAAAATATTATAATTGGTGCAAGTATTGCTTTTTAATTTGTTAAATGTAATTAAATCTACATTTCAATGTACCACCTGTTACTATGGTGACAGCTTTTTTATGTGAATACATGTATCTTTGTAATTGTTCTACTGGCATTTAGAAGTTAGGGCATTACCATAACAGAAGTATATGGATTTCCAACTAGTTCATCAGTTAATCCTTCTGTGTATCAACATGTACGACTGGATTGTTAAACTAGTACAAGGCGTTGGACTACTGAGGGCCGTTCGATGCACTGCTTGCAAGATATAGATTTAAGCTCTCCAGTCAATCTTAAGAATTTAAAAGAAGATTCCGATATAAGTTTAAGAATATACTGCAACAAACTGAAAGATGACAGAGACACATTCCTTGGATTCATAATTTAAGGTGTCAACTTTCAACCTAACCTTGGAAAAAGAAAAAGACACACATACTTTAGAACCATTCTCTATTGTTGAAGATTTAAGTTCTTGGAGATAATGCAATGTACTGTAGACAACTCCCACTTCCTCATTATTAGTATTTTTTACACCACAGGTAGAAATGATTGAGAGACGGAACTTACATGCGACCTGGTGCTTTCGTAGATAAGACTTTTTGATAGACATCATTAATTGACATCCTGTGTCTCGCCTTTGCTGGTCGGGTCCAGGAAAGTTTGTTGCACCCATTGGGCTAACACTTTGTGGTATGATAGAAATAACATAAGTACCGTTTAAAAACCCTGCTGATTTTTGTTGGCGTTCAAAATTAGCAAGAACTTCTGGTCCTCTGGTCTCACTCGATCACCTCCCTCATCTCGGAGATCACAAGTTCAAACACTCGGTCGGACAGCATTTGGGTTGGCCTGCCAGCTGCCAGTGGAAGGCTGTGGGGTTTCTGGTTGCTATCTAGTTTTCCTCCGACAATAATTGAAAAGCTGGCGACAAATCTGTAATTGGGACTAATAGTCCTGTTGGACGTCGTAAAGTTGAAGGCGCATTCACATGATAAGATTTGTAGTAACGACATCAGGGGGTTCCCCACTTAGAAGCCTTTTAATTGGTCAAGATTTCTTTAGACAATATCGACCAATGAAAGCACGTCAAACAACAGGAATCCCCAGAAGTCGTTACCACAAATCGCACTGTGTGAATGCACCGTAATGCCACACTGAAATAATATTTATTATCATTATTACGATTTTAATTTATTTCCCAGAATCCCTTATATCACTCTAACACCTTTTAATGGTTTATTGTTGACACTGGTTTTAGTCATATGCGACACCTGTTAAGATAAATTGGTGAATTGTTTTATGTACAATCGCCTGCTAACTGTTTATGAACAGGTCTATATTATATGAAATAAATATTACACACTGGTTTTAGTCATATGCGACACCTGTTAAGATAAATTGGTGAATTGTTTTATGTACAATCGCCTGCTAACTGTTTATGAACAGGTCTATATTATATGAAATAAATATTAAATACATGCATACTTGTAAAGACTAAGTAAGGATTAATAATAAATGAAATTGGTAAAGTAATTGAGGTCCTTATCAAATGCATATATCCCTACTTTTCCACCATATAATACATCGAGTGGTTGGATGGGACTATCATGGGAGCCTCCTGTGACCCGGAGCTATCTGACGGTATGGGCATCAGTAGATGCAGAGTTCTGTGTCGTTATTAGTCCTAGAATCTGGAGTCACTAGATCTCCGTGAGCTAGCTACTGCGTAGTCCATATTAGGAGTGCTGTTTTCCGTCTTGTAAGCGTACTGTGGTGTCTTCTGTGATACCAGTGTCGTTTGTGGTGGTTTCCTTCACCTATTGGATTGGCAAGTCGTCATATGAGTGAACTAACCTACAGATGCGGCGCAAAACCCCACATAATCAAAGAAACAAACCACAATAACACTGACTTCCCGTTATTTCACTCAGATGACGGTCCCCCCAGTCCAATTAAGGGAGGGAACTCTATGGTACTGACAACAAACTAATCGGGTAAACCTCGCGTGTTTTCTTGTTATTTCACCATCGTCACTAAGCCCAATCTAAAATAGAAGCTACCATACGTCAACATGTCTTAGCATGTGACGTGAACTATAGAAGCTCTCGCGAGAATACGAATGCACTGAGCCTATTTACCGCCGAATGGACAATGAACACGTTAGAAAACATAAGGTAATCGAGCAAATTTTATATGGCTTTAGATGCACACTATTTAGTTAAGGAGTATATTATGTTCTGAATGTAAAACAAATGAAACTGGAATGTGTCTTCATTAACAGTGTGACAATGTAACACGGTTCCGGCTTAAATGGCAATCATCGTATCACGTCCGAGATGATGTGCGCACTACATTTGATGACTTCCGAGTGACATCAAACAATACAAAAACATTATTTTCAACTCCTGGGTATGAGCGATTTCGGCCTAGTTGCAAAGGGCGCTTTCAAACATTATTACAAATCTCAACTCGATGCCCAGATGCTTCAAATGTCGCTTAAAAAAGCAAACAAGGCAGAACTGGATATTACCAGCAAGCGAAAGCAAATTGTTTTCCTACATTAAGCACGACGTAAAGCTTAATGAAATACTAAAAAAAAAAAGAGTATTTCACTTGAATGAAGATTATGATTGTGTACGGCTAATTACATCGACAGTAAACGGTAATAGTAATTTTCTTCAAATGATACGGACACCCGTCAACACAGTAGGCCTACCGGTACACTGAACATCAGTCTTCACAGGCAAACAAATCGGAACGGGTTGTTCCAGTCAAATGAAACTTTGGGTTTTAAACGTTTTATGATTGATTGATTGGTGGTTACGCCGTATACTTAAGGTTAAATCGGTGAAGAAAACCACCGTAAGCGACGCCGGCAACACAACAAAATATTTATAAAGCAGGAGACCACAACAAATCGGCTGCCTGATGCCCCTAAGCTCATGCAGAAAACTTCCACCCAACCACCCGCACACGGCTCATTCGCAACTCGCCTACCTGGGGGATTAGCTAGAGATTAACCACCAATGGCGGGATATCACCGGGGTGAACATCGTTCACACTAATACTTCAAACGGCGGGCTCCCACGGTGCACATTGCAGTGAATTTATGCCATCTGCAAGATCTGACATCAAGCTCGAGGTAACATGGAAGGAGACAGTATAGATGGTAAAGATGTTCTTATGGCAGATGATGGTAATGATGACGAAATCCTGGTGCTTAACACAGTTTTCAGCCTGAGGCATCTGGCTGCTGCTTCACGCATTTTCCAACAGGTCTATACTCTCCATGCCTTTGTAGATGGCTAGATGACACGTCTTCCCTGATCTAGATGTGAGTGGATGTTTCTTCGACTATACCCAGTGCATTTGGCGGCAGGTCCAAAGGCTAGGGCTCCAGACAGCCTACCAAACCGACCCAGACCTGTACAACTTTATAATCTGCCCCATCACTTAGTAGATGAAGTTTGGGTTGATGTCATGGACGAAGCACCATCTGCATCTTTCGAATTGGCCGTTACATGACCCAGACATGGATGCAGGGAAGCTTTGCTCTACCTGCATGGAATCACCATGACAAAACCAGGCCCAGAACCACCAATCACGTTGAAGGATGGCATCGAAAGTTGAATAGAACAGTAATGAAGGCGCATCCAAACATCTTTGAGCTTATCACCATCTTCATAAAAGAACAGGCTGCCAATGAAATAAAGATGACACAACTGGCAGAACGTGGTTTTAAGCAACATTACAAAGGAGGAGCCCACCTCCACTGAAGAAGAGACGACAAACATAGTCAAATGAAACGCCAGATTGCTGATGGCAAGAAAGCTCCACTTCAGTTCGCCGATGCCTGTTTATATTTAATTAAATTGTAAATCTGTTCATACATATTTGTGCTTTATGCCTGTTTATCTTATATTTAATAAAATATTTATTCTGTATAAACCTATTGGGTTCAATTTTGAATAACCACTGTGTGTTAATATATACTCGGAACACCTGGAAAATAATCTTAATCCGTAGGTAGGCGAGTTGCGAAGTGGTCGAGTTGCGAAGACACGTAATGTCACAATGGGTATACGCTGTCGGTAAATTTGGCATAAACTCCGTCTCTGGTGCTCTCTGCCGATGTGTTTGGGGCGTACTGTTTCGCGTCCATGCAGTGAATGGTCTGTGTGGTTTCGACCACACCGCTCTGGTCAACCGTCATACGAGTTAGTGAAATTAAGAGGTGAGGATTTTATAACATAAAATGTCTCCAGAGAGTTAAGTCTTCCAAACTGAATTGGTAACCACTTAGTTTTACACGTCATAATTGGTAGGCCCTAAATCCAAAACTTTACGCATACAGCTTTACATATTTATAGGTCGTCCGATGGTTTCAGTACAGTTCTGTATCTTTGGTATGACAAGTATGGCCCGAGCCCTGGTCGCCACTTAAAGACTATGTGTATGTCATAATAAAATAGGCTCGTACCTTTCTCCAGATTGAGAAGAATTCTAGCAGGCCATCCTTGTTGTTGTAGTAATGTTTCCGCAAAAAAGTGCACTGGCGCATGAATCGTTTAAATTTTACTACCAAATTACTTAAAATTAAACAGAGAAAAAAGTTGTTATATATAGGGCCGAATCAATCTGAAGTCTGTAAAAGGGAGAACAAAAAAATAAATAAAATCATGAAGCTTACCATCTTATCACATGTTAACTTATTCGCTACAAGGAGCAAAGAGGGATAACTCTTTCTTGGTGAACAACAAGATGGCCAGTCAATACCTTAGAGTCAAAGACTCGACGGTAGGAGACTGATTTGATTCTCTATTTTAGAATATGTGTATGTGTCACAGAAGATGGGGAGCCAAAAGAGTCGTTCTGGGTCCGGGGCGCTGAATACCCTAGCTCCGCCATTGTAGGCCCCCGAAAAGCTCAATAGGGTTAAGATCTGGCGATCTTGATGGCCATGGCAACACATTATTGTTCTCATCCTCTAGGTAATCCACTGTTAAACGTGCCGTATGCGGCCTGGCATTGTCCTGCTGCAGGAGTTCTCTCTGTCGATCCATAATGGGAAACATGTGAGGGCGCAGAATTTCATCCCGATGGCGTACAGCTGTCAGGTTGCCTTGTAAAAGCACCAGTTCACTTCTGCCTGTGTAGGAGATGGCTCCCCACATCATGAAACTGCCTCCACCGAAACTGTCAACGTGGGCGACGCAGTTGTTGGCAAAACGTTCATTGCGGCGCCTGTATACGCGTTGTCATCCATCGTGTCTTTGTAAAAGGAAACGTGACTCGTCGCTGAACCATACTCGCCGCCAGTTTCTCAAGTTCCAGCCCGGTATATTCGTGCACCAGCGAACGCGTAAACGTCGATGTTGGCGTTGCAAAACGGGGCCAACATATGGTCTCCTAGCCCATAAACCAGCTTGTCGAAGTCGGTTCCGAATGGTTTGTGCAGACACCCGTCTCAAACCAGGTACTTGCCCAGCTGTGTTCGCTGCTGTGGTAGTTCGGTGACGCAA
>JAVFBZ010170013.1:0-16548 GCA_032466195.1 Katharina tunicata | reverse complement strand
CCGATTTGAGCACACATTGTGTTTAGGCTAAACACATAGTTTGTTCAGACTGAACACACGGTTTGTTCAGACTGAACGCAGTGAAGTTTCCCTCATTAGGTTAATTTTTGGTGCACTGCATGTAGTTATGTGTGTCTTGGCGGGTGGGGGGCATATTGTTTAGCAATCTCTGATTGCTTTTCTCTTGTTGTTATTGAGATTCCTGAGGGAAATTTAGATTTTAATAGAGGAATTAGGATTCCAATGGAAGAATTCTTAAGTGAAAATTAACAGTTTCATGGGAAATTGACATCCTCATGAGAAATTGACATTTTCATGGGAATTTGACATCCTCATGAGAAATTTACATTTTCATGGGAAATTAACATCCTCATGAGAAATTGACATCCTCATGGGAAATAATCATGATAAATTAGCACTCTCACGGGATATCTCATGGTAAACAAGAATCGTCATGAGGAATTCCTATTCTCATGGGGAAATACGAATCGTTCTGAATGGGTAATTAATGTTCTCATCGTAGACAGGAATTGTCATGGGGTATTAAGTCTCAGTAAATTAGCATTGTCATGGGAAATAAACATTCTCATTGTAGACAAGCATTGTCATGAGGAATTCCTATTCTCATTGGAAATCAACATTCTGATGAGGAAATTTGGGTTGATTAGGGGAAGTTACAACACTATGTCACTTTAATTGATGGGAAATGTTAAGGAAGGTAGATTCTCTCATTTCCAGGACATTTTTAAACTGTGACTAAACTTTACTTGATTTATTTTACTGTTGATTTTTATTTTAAAATTAAAGTTTGTTTTGGATTTAAACTTGATCAGATATATGTTCTTTTTAGTGATAAAAGATACAATAATTATCAGATAAATTTGTGAATGCATTGGAACAGATCTGTTACTTATAAGTAACTATTTACTGCTTGTTAAATTTCCCCGGCAAATGAAAATCAAATTTTGTTCTGGATTTTTCTTTTCAAGACACATCCACATTTAAGTCCTCTATGAGAACTGATTCTCAAAAACCTTAACTGTATTGGTTTAAACAATATTTTATTCCATAATAAAAGAAAATTGGATTGGAGAACTGTATTTAAAATGTATTTGAAATGTAAGAATTTATTATTTTCCATATAGTCAAAAAAATTCAAATGTTGTATTTAAACATAGAGATGGGTTAATTCCTTTCGATACAGTACCCGTATGACTTTAAAGTATTTGTTTTTGAACTGAAAGCCCTCAGTGTCATTTGTTAGGTAGAATTTGAACCTAAGAATGTTATTGTATAATTTTAACTGATGATCAGTACAAGCTGTTACATTCGTGCTTGTCAGAATTTGACAACTGGGCGATAATAGATCACTTATGACACAATTGTTAGAACCTTTACTGGATTCATGTGACTGGCTTCTGTCAATCCAATACTATATTGTGACTAGCAAAAAGTGTTGACGTTTAGAGCATCAAGTAGCCTTCTAATTCATACTGTGAATGTGATCCGTTTTGAGTTTGTCATACTTAGCACTGGGGGAACACCTTTCTTTAGTTCTAACTAAACTGACTTCACATTTAGTTATTGTTTGAAGAAATCAATAGAACTAATGCCCTTGCTCTGACACAAAGTACATGTGATTTGAAAGTTAATAAACCCTGGGTTGTCTTTTGAACCCAGACAGTTGAAGAAGGGTTTCGGCAAATTGCGGGGGCAGTTTTTACAAGGTTTCCTCCCGGTTTTCCGCCATATTGAGTAGAGTAGATTAAAAAAGTAGAGAATCTGTCGTCATTTAAACGAAATACCTTTGAGTCTTACGTTAAACACCAATCAAACAAACAAACGGTTGAAGAACAAAATAATTATTTATTATTCATAAAGATATATTTTTGTGCAACCGGTTATCAAAATGTATACTCACACGGCGAGATTTGTAGTAATGACTTTAGAAGATTTCCTTATTTATCATACGGTTCTTTGATTGGTTGATATTTGTATCCAAAAATCCTAGCCAATCCAAACGCTGCCTGTTGAGGTAATAGCTGTTCCGGCTATATCTGGTTGACATAATATGATCATTTCCAAATCTCTTGGGGTTGAAACAAAGAGTATATAGATTAAATAACAGAGCAAGGAAGTCCATAGAGACTTGTTTATCTCGTTAAGACAGAGTCGCAGTAAGGCTGAAGGTGTTTGTCATCACCTGTTGGGCTAGTGTTGTCAAATTACTGAAAGAGCTATTAGTAAAGTGTTTACCCGTAAAAGCGGGTTCAAGTCTCCCAGTGGACCTGAGGTATATGAGGGAGTCACACGAGGTGATTTCGGCAATCGCGGGGGTGGTTTTTACGAGGTTTCCTCTCGGTTTTCCGCCGTATTGAGTAGAGTAGATTAACAAGTGGAGAATCCGTCGTCATATAAATGAAATACCTTTAAGAACGACGTTAAACACCAATCAAACAAACCTGTAAAAGCAGGTGGTTGGATCAAAGGTTGTTGTCCCTCGGTTCTCCCTGAAGTGAGGACATCAGGAAGCCAATTTGGTGTCCTCTTTGGAGTCCTGTCCTTGTCCTGTGGCATCTGCGTCTGTGCTAATGTTGTTTCAGGTGTTTTTCTTCACCCAGTGGCATAGTATTAGTATAAAAAACAGGGTGTCTTAAATCACTTTTTTCAGAGAAACAGGGTGTCTCATTTGACATTTTTCCTATCTTTCCCATGTTAAATTTGACTGAAATAGGGTGTCTCAAATGGTTTCCAGGGTCCGAGAACCCTCTGACTAACACTATGCCCAGTGTACTGTCAAGATGTCATTTGAGTGAAATAACCTGTAGGGCATAAAACTCCACTCAACCAACCTGTAAATGTACTGTGTTGTATTCTGTGTTGTTCTGGGGGGATTTCCTTCATTGGGCTGTCACTGCATCATATGAGTGAAATAAACTTAAGTATGACGTAAAGCCCAAATCAAACAAGCTGATAAATACCACAATACAGTGATGTAAGGTAATTCAGTATTGTTAAGATATGGCTAAAGGTGGCCCAAATATTAGTCGATCCACCCACACTGATGTTTCCACAACAAAATGAGATACTTTAAAAAAAAAAAACAACAGGTCAACAAGCACAAAAAACAAACAAACTTTAGTACTTATTTGGAGCTGATGTGTTATATTTTCCTTTGTTATAATATTTGTGCCCTCTGGCTTTCCAGATTATATTCATGCTGTCATACTTAGAACTGGAGGAACATTATCTTTATAGTTGTGTTAAAGAGTCGCTGTCTACTGTCGGAATACAGTGCCGTCATATAAGTGAAATACCCTTGAGCATGACGTTAAACACCAAGCAATCAATCAATCAATCAATCAATCATATTATATTTATATGTGGGTAAATATGAATGAAGGAAATATCCAAAAGTGATATTTTAACCGCATTTGAATTGGAAATTTTGTTATTACTCTTCATTTCACAAGACAACTTAATTAACAATTGGATGAAGTCATTTAATTCCACAAACAACTTTATGTTTCAAATAATAATCATGATTTTTCAAACTCGCCTGGTATTTTATTTCCTGAAAAATTGGGGAATAGTTTTAATTTATATGTTTTTGTCACAATAATAAAAAGAATATTGCACAGTAAACATTGAACACCATTTTATCTCCGAGTGCTTTTAAGACAAATACTTAATGAAGAAGTCATATTGGTATGGAATTGTTTTGGCTATGCTATTCCAATGTCAGTTATCCAAAAAATAACAACAAAATAAAACTGGTAAAGTGTTTTCTCAAGCCTCCACAGACAGAAAGAAACCAACAGTAATTATCAGTTTGAGCTGATTTGTAAATTCTATAAAGTCAAGAATCCTGCAGATTGTATGTGTTTCTGTAAACACATTTAACTGATTACTACACCAATAAAGTAATGGTTGTGGATTGATTACTGCGGCAACCATATCTGGCTAGCATCTCCCATCGAGAAAATCAATAATCAAGGCACAGCATCCTGCTATAGGATGCTGGGATATCTGCAAACAGTCTCCTGCTTACTGTTCACTCCGTTATATTCATGAGATTGGGCGTGTGAGTCAGATAGTCTAACAAAAGACTGGATCAAATGCACATGCAGTATTAAGGGTTGAGACTTGGCATATCTATTCATCGGTCATTATAGGATTTTAAGAACAGTGTTAAGCTTCAAATCTATTATCATTGCCAGAATGCAGGTATGTTTAACATTCAGTTCTTGTTCTGGTATGTTTTTGATCATTTTTTTCCAAAAATGCCAATTTTAAGGGTTTTGAGTTGGTCAGTTGTTGTTGAGTTTAAATTCCACGTGCTGTGTGACCTTAGAATATCTTCAGCTGTTAAATATTGCATTTTAAGTCAGGCAACAGTTTCCAGTATGCTTTTTGTATTTCTAGGTTTATTTGGATAAATTTATTGCTGATAGCTAACAAGTGTTAAAATGATTGATAGCCTTTCAAATCGAGTCTGTATTTGTAATGTCGCAACAGTTGGCAGCCATCGACTCCTACCCAGTCTAAGCTATGGATTTAAGTTATGTCGATAAGGAGTATATATTATATAAATTTGCCTGGGACATTTGTATGCCTGAATTTTTTGCTGTCACAGCTAGAATACCCTAAATCACCTATAATTTTAACCATGTATCATTCTGGCCTTTTTGCAAGTTGTAAAAGTATTATAGTATGTTAACAAACAATTTTATGTTTTCTGTCAAATCCTGAATCTCTCCAATGTTTAGCAACATTGTCAATTGACAGCCATATATTATAATTCAGAGGCATTTACATAGCTTCCAAAGTTATAAATTTATGATTGAAATTTTAGGTGATTTTATTAGGTATTATTTGTCTAACGGAGCTAATATTTAAAGTGACTTCACACAATTTTGTGTGTTGGCTTCTCTGCTACTGTTGGAAAACACTGCTGTCATAGATGTTTAATTGAAATACCCTTGAGCTCTACGTTAGAACACTAATCAAGGTATGCTTGTGTATGGATTTAAAGACAATCTTTGGCTTTCAGGGCCAACACTCTATCAACTGAGCTGACGGTGAAACAAAAATTCTGTCCAAACTAAAGGTTTTACTGTTGCTTCAGTACATGTTATTATATATAAAAAGACATTGGTTCTTGGGCCCGCGCCTAGGCTCGTGGTTTGCGCGTCTGACTGCAGATCCTCCTTCGATGTACCGCACGGGTTCGAGTCTCCCAGTGGACCTGAGGTGTATGAAGGAGTCACACGAGGTGACTTCGGCAATCGCAGGGGCGGTTTTTACAAGGTTTCCTCTCGGTTTTCCGCCGTATTGAGTAGAGCAGATTAAGAAGTGGAGAATCCGTCATCATATAAATGAAATACCTTTGAGTACGACGTTAAACACCAATCGAACAAACAAACTACTTTAGAACACTAATCAAGGTATGCTTGTGTATGGATTTAAAGACAAACTTCGGCTTTCAGGGCTAACACTGTATCGACTGAGCTGACGATGTAACAGAAATTCTGTCCAAACTAGAGGTTTAACTGTTGCTTCAGCAGGGTCCAAATGTCCGGATTCGCGCATTTTGAGATACAAATAGAGCTTTCTGTGATACATTCTCGATTTTGTATCACTATTTATTGGACACAAAAATTATTTTGATAGCAATTTTTTTTATTTTTTGGTAGTCGGCTTTTCGGACCCTGCTTCAGTACATGTAATAATATATAAAAAAACATTGGTTCTACTGTTTTATGAACATTGAGAGAGAACTTGGTACATGTATGCCTTCGCTGAATCTCCGGACCTGGAGCCTATGTATGGCATGCAGTGTTAGCATTGGCACAGTTACAATAGCTCTTTTATTCAGAGCTTTTATAGACCTATGGCTATTGGAACCTTTCCAATATCTTTTCCATTAAAAAACAAATCTGAATAATCTCTCTGAATAATTGTCATGAGGATTTTAGCATACCATGGGTCGCAACCGAGAAACAGTTGTCTTTATGAGAAATTAAGTCCAGGAAAAAAACTCATATTTCAGCTGATTTAAATTTTTTGTGTTTTTTTTTTTAGTGCAAATATTTCGTTAAATTTCTAGAGGCATATAGACTTGAATGATATATTTTTGTATAAATGTAGAGAAAGAACATTTTGCTTGCCCCTAATGATATATATATAAATTAAAAATCAAATTTGTTTCATGAGAAAGTGTACCAATTCTGATATTTTCTAAAACAAGGTTTAAATGTACAGTGTCAGACCAAAGATCATTTAGTGTTTTTGCATTTATACGGTCATTTGTTGCATTTGGGAATATATTGAAGTTTGGAATAATTGTAAAATGGTCACAAAGATTGCTGTTAATTTGACAATACAACATAGGTTTTTCATGTATTTTTATACCATTGCACACAACTAGCTACATGTACAAGGGTTCTAATTGCCATCCAATCCAAACCCTGGACAAAGGGTATTCAAGCAAAGTTGTATGAGGAGCTAGATTGTATTTCTGCTGCAACAGGCAAATTATTGTTAATGAGGCTGAGTTGCTATTCATAAGAAATGCTAGCCCTCTTTGTGAAGCTTGGTGCTAGCTTTCATGTCTGGCATTTGAAGTTATAGCCCAGACGCCCACGTGTTTCAGCCAGGCCATTCAGTCTGGCAGTCTGACAAAGGTCAAGGACATCACAGAGCTATTGGATCCCAGAATTTATTACCAGACAGGAAGCTATGGACTCCAGTAAATAATATATTATTTCTTTTGAATTGATTTTTTTGAGATAATGGTTTGATATCCTCTTGGCAAAGGGAACATGCAGGTATTAGTAAGAAGTTGTGCTTTTAGTAACCACATCAGTCTGTGTTCCAGATGACTGATTCTTCCCAGAAAATTGCAACTTTCTGGGAAATTGAGTCAAATATAGACATAGCCAGTAGTCAGTAGCTCCCCAAACATAGTTAGTTGGAAAATGTAATTACCAGAAACACAACCGAATATAGACATGTCTGATGAAAACCTGTTACAACTCTTCAGAAACCAAATGGGTTTTGAAATCAAGTGGGTTATACAGACCAGCCTACTTGTACACATTTGGTGTATTTTGTACACAAATCTCTTTTAAAATACACTTGTACACATGGGTTAGTAAATTGCACTCAAAACTTCAAGATACAATATGCACAGTTCTAAAAAATTATTCGTGAATCAGTTAAAAAACTAGGCCTCCAATCTCTTATGCATGTACTTGTAGTTATGTTCATAGTAAATCCACTTCTTTGGCTTGTGCTATAGCTTGATAATAATTAGCATGACATCAGTGTGTTTTCTGATTTTGTAAGCAAAATTTCTTAATTGTACACATAATTTCAGACCCTTGTACACATTTTCTGATTTGGGGTAGGCAGGTCTGGTTATAGTTAACAATTTTGTATTGCTGATAAAGATATAGTATATTCTAGATATTTTGATTTAACTACCCTAAATGATCAAAACATTTGACCCTCTTTACAACTTATATAACTACATTTTATGCAAAAGGCTAATAAGTGTAGCAACACAGTCTTGGTATTTTTAAGTCCAGACTTAAAACTTTTTATTTCTGAACTCACATTTATAAATTCAGTAAATTACTTTTAACTTGTGCTCTTAGAGGTCGAATTTGTTGAGGATTTCAGGTTAAGCCTAAATATAAAATTCGACAATATGTAAACTAGTATGCAATATTAATTTAAACTGAAGTTGAGTTTATCTTCAGTGACCAATTTTTGGTGGTGTTAGAATGCTGGGATCTCCTTTGTGTTGTCGCTGGCTCAAGCCAGCTGGTATTGTGCCAAGTTTCCATAGATAATGGCTACCAGGACTTTCATAAGCATGACTATTTTTGAAATATGATTAAAACATTTCGCATTGAGTAAGATCTTGTTATGATTTATTTACTGTGGAGTATGGACTAGTAATTACAGTGAAGTGATATAATTGGCAACCTCACGAGTTGAATAAAATTGATAAATTTGATGGAGACTTCTGAATTAAAAAATGAATACACTCCACTGATGTAAAACGTTTAACAAAGTTTATCAGTTTAATAAAGCGTAGGACACATTTTGTCAGACATTTGAGTGAAGTTGTTTTCCATCATATGCCTTGCAAACAGTCTTCCATATGTTTTGTAATAATAAATTCTGTTTTTATTTTATGTTTTAAGAAAATTAGATTATGTGACAAGATTGCTAATCGTGTGGATGGATAAAGTTTTGGGCGTGTACAATAAAAGCTATCTCAAATTGTTTATTTTTACTGTTAACAATTACCCTAAATCCTCAACAAATTCCTAATTTATTGAATGTTTAAGTGTGAATTTGGAACTAAAACTTAAATTTTCTGGTAATTTAAAGTCTGAACTTTAGTAATTTCAAAAATGTATGTCTACACTTCTTACTCTTTGCATGAAATGTAGTTTTATAATTTGTAAAGGGGTTGGATTTTGTTGAGCATTTAGGGTAATCATTGATTTATGTGTTAACTATAATTAACTAACTTTTGTGTAACTCTTCTGTGTTTCAGGGTCCAGGGGAATCGGCAGCTCACTCAGAAAACATGTCTTTCGTGCAACGTAAAAAGTTTTTTGAAAAAGAAATTGAGGAACATAAAAAACCACCTCAAACACAAAGTAAGTCTTAGCTCATAACAAAAAAAAAATTTCAAAAAATCCGAAAGTGTTATTTTACTTCTGATTTGTGAACTTGTGGGTTAAATCAATTTTCAGATTTGATAGTAGGTGGTTGGTGAGAGCTTCCTGTAACACATGCCCTGGGGTTACCAATAGGGGTATCACGAAGCGGATTTGTTGGGGTGTCCTCTTTTTCACACTGTACATGTGGTTTGGGGTGTTTTTATTGCCCAATGGGCTGGCACACTGTAATATGAGAGAAATAACCTTAAGTACGACGTAAAACCCCAGTCAAACTAACAGAAATCACAAATTCCGCAATTGAGTCTTTAAGAAGCGTTCTTTCATGGTTTCCTATGGAATGCCTATATTGTCTTATTGTTTCCTTGAAGGAGGTTTCTTTCACCCATTTGGTTGATCCCTTGTATTAAGTCAAATAACCTGAAGTTTGATGTAAAAACCCCAATAACAAATAATTCTCAGCAGACTAATCCTGGGTTAAATAAAGTCTCTGTGATACTTGTATTTAACTGAAGTACCCTTAAAGTGACAATTGAAATTTCAGGAAAACTGACAATAACTGCTAACCTACTAACACATTGATTTTCAGAAAAACAGTTTAGTTATTTAGCAGATCACGAGATAGCTAGGATGAAACAAGAGGAAGGTAACTGTGGCCTCTATGTCAGTCATGTGCGTTGTCTTGTCCAATCAAAATCCTGCTATTATTGTGTCAGTCATGTGACTTGTGTCATCCAATCACAGTTATTTTATTATCAGTTGCCTGGTCCGAAAAGAACAAATCAGCTCTTGTTTTGTATGTTATTTTCATTGTCACCTTATTATGAGCTTGTTTGTCCTAAATTTGACCAATCAGCTGTTGTTTCATCATGTTATCTGTCATATTTATTACCATCATCTTATTATGAGCTTGTTTGTCCTAAATTTGACCATCAGCTGTTGTGCCATATTTATTTTCACAGTTTCTAGCGATTCCTGTTACATTTTGTTGTTTTTCTGACATGTGATACATTGCTAAACCAATTATATCACAGCTTTGATCAACAGCTCTCTCTCTTTTAGCTGCCTTACCTATAATGTTTTCTTTGAAACTGTTACATAAAGTACGATTTAATTAAACATTAAATATAGTTCACCCTAAATTCTCAACAAATTCAACCTCAAAGGGCACACACTTTAAGTAATTTATTGAATGTTTAATTGTGAATTTGGAACTAAAACTTACATTTCCTGGTAATTTAAAGTCTGAACTTCATAAAAAATTTAAAACGCTTCTCTTACCCTTTGCATAACATGTAGTTCTATAAGTTGTAAAGGAGGTTGAATTTGTCGAGCATTTAGGGAATATTGAATTTTCTTGATTTATTTATTGTTCTGAATGATTGTAATTATCTGCAATGTATTAATTTGCTTTAATATGTTTTAAGTATTTGGTGGTTTTTAAATATAATTTTGTTTTAATAGCATGATAATTGTTCTTATGTTGTTCGTGCTTGTTAATAACTTTAATCACTGAGCCTACTGTGCCCTCGTGCTGTTTGATCAGGAAGATGATTTGTTGTTGTGTCCTGTTTTCATCTTGTAAATGTGCAATGCCTGTCTTCTGTGTCGCCTGTGGCGCTTACAGTGGTTCCTGCACCCATTGGGCTAACATGCCATCACATGAGTGAAGTCAAACTCCACTCGATCAAACAAACGTTCTTTTGCTTATCACCCTTCAATGTTTAACTATTCTAACACCATGCTAACTCTTTATATTGCCCATTTTAAGCTAAAAATCTAAGGACCAACGCTTTCTATAAAGAGCAACATCAGTTATTGCTGGTGTTTGGGCGTGAGCTTTCTATATCCTGGTGCTCTCTGAGTTAAGGGGCATCATGAAGCTGATTTGTTGCGGTGTCCTGTTATTCTTCCTGTAAATGTATTGTGGAGTCTTCTTTGTTGCCGGCGTTGCTTAGGGTGGTTTCCTTTACCCATTGAGCTCATAAGCAGTCATATGAGTGAAATAACCCTAAGTATGGCGTAAAACCACAATCAATCAATCTTATTGGCTATGGAGTTCCTGTGTTGTAACAAAACTAACTTTAACATATTAACTTTCATGTTTTCACCAATCACAAAATAAATGTATTACAACAGCATCACTTTCCAATCCATCTGTTGTTATTAAATGTTATAAGCTTGATTTCATGACCTCATTAACATTTAACCTTGACCTGTGTGACTAACCTCTAACCTTTGCCCCTGTCTGTCTGTGTGTCTTTTCCAGAGCAGAAAGCGTGTAGCATGACTCAGCAAGAATTGCTTACATATGTTACAGGCCAGGAGGTGGACTCTGATCAACCAGAATACGATCAAGTATTATTGTCGAGGTAAGACATGTGCAAACATTTTATTTATTTATTTCTTTTGTTTTGTATTTGTTTGGAGGATCTCAGGTTTATAAACTCATATCTTGAAGTGCTTGCGACATTTTAAATTTATCTAACATAAGGTGAAAAACAGAAAAAAAAAGAAGTTATTATAATTAATTTCATTTTTTTTTTTGTAGTTCAGATAACATAAATATTCGGGCAAAACGTTGAAAATCTAAACACCCAAAGATATGTTAAATTTAAAATTTTACGCATCTTCATTATATAACCTTGACCTGAATAAAAATAATTTAGTGGCGTTGAGATCAAGTCTAAAAACATATTTATCCACTTACTTAGGTTTGAGCGACCATTAACAGTATCTTAATTATTTCTGGATTAGACTCTTTTGGTATAGATATATATTTTGGTTTAGGCCTAACATTTTGAATGGTGGAAGTTTTAATCCTGTCAAGGCCTCGCATCTCGTGGATTATCACTTCTACCTCTCACCAGCTGGAGTAATGTTTGTCAAAAACTAAAAATTCACCATTTAAATATCCTCTATGTAATTTTCATAGGGCAGGTTTCATCTTAGGCTGCTTTCAATATAGTAGTATTCCATTGATGAGTTTTGCAAAGTAGAGCAAAGATAACCATTATCCTCTCATAACTTTGCTCTACTTGCAATGTAGTATAGTTTACTCTATTATTTGGGTATTCTTGATATGTTATCTTTGTATAGAATGATGTTTTTGGATCCTGTGTTTTTGCATATTCCATGATTATGCATGGTAGACCTGACTCACAAGCAGTTTGTGTTACAGACTGGCAAGGGCTTCTTTTGGTCTTTATGCTCTCTGAACTAAGAGCTTAAATGTCAATCATGAAGCCGTTTTGTTGCGAAGTCCTGTTTTGTCCGTTGCCGGCCTTGACCTTCACCCTGAAGTATGGCATAAAACCCCAATCAAGCAATTTGTTTGGGTGGTTGCCGAGGGCTTTGTGAACTCTGTTTAGATTATTTAGTAATTGTGTTTTGTACAATTTTATTAAATCACTAACGTTTTTTTTATATATTTCTTAATTGCTAGTCTGGGCCCAAGGTAATATTTTTTTAATACCCTCTGTCATTGTCATGTGATTGGTGTTGTTCATCTTTTATATTATTTCTTTTATGGCAAATATATTATTATTTTTTTATTTTTTTTTTTCTGTTTGAGAATGAATGTATCAGATATTTCAGGGTCCGAAATGTTGTAAAAAAATTTGAGTAGCAAAAAAAATAAAATTCTATCAAAATAATGTATCTTTGCATACCAATAAATAGCGATACAAAATGTATTGCAGAGAACTATATGTCTATCGCAAAATGCAATGAGAATCCGAACATTTTGGACCCTGTATTAAGTAGTTTAAGATTACTTGCAATTTTACATATTTAGATATATTTTATTTGGTGAATGAAATAAGGCAATTATTTACATTTTATTAATGGTTTATTTTATTTCTTCAATATAACCCTGTACATGTATGTTTGGTGAAGGTCATGCGTCTAGATTCTGCATGACTAGTACAATTCAATTCTAATCAGTTAAATACCTGTCTTGAGCATGACGTTAGACACCAATCTATCATTATTTATGAGTACGACGTTTAACCCCAATCAAAACAAACAATCATTACTTATTGTCATAATTGAAGTGAAACATTTGACATCTTTTGTAATATGTGTTTGTGGACTGACGCTCCTGTATATAACAATACACACACACACACACACACAAACATGCAAAAGAGATTGACAAGAAAAGTGCCTGTAGAACTTTGTTTAGGCCTACATTATATATTCTTGATTTATGGTACGCCTTCTGGTATATTCTACAAAAGGTAAAACTAGTCTTTTATATGGTATTTGCGTAACTCCTAGTTCACTGTACCCGGAATAAGTTCGAAATGTTACCCCAAAAATTGTTTTTTTTTACAACAAATTGCAAAAGATGTCAAACTTTTTTCGGGTACAGTGAACTAGTCTTTTATATGGCATTTGCGTAACTCCTAGTTCACTGTACATGGAATAAGTTTGACCCCCCCCCCCCCCCCCTTAGTTATAAACGGGAAGTTTTGATCCCCCGTGTTGGTGGTGGCTGCGGACTCGCGGAGTGGTTTTTAAGAGGTTTCTTCTTGGTTTTCCACCATACACCGGCAACACAAATTAATAATTAATAAAAAGTCGCCATATAGGTGAAATGTTCTTGAGTACTACGTTAAACACCAATCAAACAAACAAACAAATTAAGCGTAACTCCTAGTGATATATATGGTGATTGTGTTCAGAAAGGACATGTTAGTACGGTTTGCAGAGGTTAGGGGCCTGACTCTATTGGAGGTGATGGGGCATAGACTTTACAAGGCATGACAACACTTATTTCTTATATGAAACTAATTTGCATGTTTCATGGACTTTTCCATATATGGAACTAATTTGCATATTTAATGGACTTATTAAAAATATATTTCACAGTCATATAGTAGCTACTTTGCTTATTGCATAGTCATTTAGTGACTTATTTGCATTTATTTATTATCAAGTAACTAATGTGCATATATTCATACTATCTCCCTAAACAGTCAAGCTCCGCAGACTAATGCTAACCCATCTCATGGTCAAGTCAGAACCGCAAAGGCTGAGAAACGTTTACAGGAGAGATTGAAACAGTCAGGAGCGCCCCCTATTGTTGACGGAGAGCGTGTTATCTCGCTCGCTGACGAACGTTCTCTCCAAGCTGAGAAACGGGCAGCCTGGAGGAAAGCTAGGTGTGTGATTGGTCAGCACAATGGCATCACCTGTTTCCGCTTGTTTTATGTCACATGACACACAGCAGGTGTGTGATTGGTCAGCACAATGGCATCACCTGTTTCCACTTGTATTATGTCACATGACACACAGCAGGTGTGTGATTGGTCAGCACAATGGCATCACCTGTTTCCACTTGTATTATGTCACATGACACACAGCAGGTGTGTGATTGGTCGGCACAATGGCATCACCTGTTTCTACTTGCTTTATGTCACATGACACACAGCATTCAAAACCACCTAATATTCACTAATTTTGATGCACAGTTTTGCAATTTTGTTGAAAGAGATGGAATTAAACAAAATCACCCCAATTTTTTGGGCTAGACGCTATGTGTGTATATAAATGTACAACCCTAAGACAGCACGCCTCTGGTTAAGGGGTGTATGGTTTGAGCTTACATGAATCCATCAAGCCAGCCATTTTGTGAAAAGACGCACCCAAAAATAAGAGTTATGTATCATCACAGAATCACATAAGTTATAGATATTTAAAAAAACAAAAAAAAATAAAATCTAAAAATCTGCCAGCATTGAGGATTTGTCAATTTGCTATCAAATCTGGGCCACACTTTGATGCACAGACATTACATTAGACATTGAATGTTTTTTATTATTTCAACAGGACATGTTTTCATTTTTAAAAAACTTTAACTATAATTTGTTAAAATCAATACAATTTTTTCAAAATCTTTAATTTTGGGTGTGTATTTTACTTGAAATGACCTTTTTGGGGAAGTTGCCTGTTATGGCCGTCGAATGTTGTCAAACAATGTGAGTCACAGGATTGATCTCTAAAACAGACCCTGACTTGCAAAATTTGTTAGAAAGTATCAGTTCGAACTAAGTTGAAAAAAAAACAGGCAGAGAGATTCAGTGCTAAAGAACATGATATTACAGCAAATGCTGCAATTTAGATCGACTTGCAGAAAATAATAGCTGCTGTTGAACCAGCAAATATTTGTTGCCCAGAGCCGGGTCTGATATGGATCAGACTTATAATAATAATAATAATAATAATAATAAACTTTATTTAATGAGAAAAATACAGTCAAAGTAATTGGTCTTCCCTGTAATTCTCAATAACAATACAATATACAGTAAATGATACAAATTGTAGCAACGCAGCAATTAAAGGTATATATACATGTACAGTTTTCAAATACATTAATAACTTACATTAATGATTGAGATAATTAATTCAAATTTTGCGTTTATAAAAAGGTGAATTCAAATAACCCGAATCAAAAGACACTGCCTTTGTCGATTAACAAATTTGATGGGTGAATATAATCTGCATCAGTTCGGTAAAGAAGCTATTTTGTCTCTAAACGCTACACACCTGTTTTCGGACTAAAATTGTTCAGAATCAGAAGGCTTTCTTAGAACACACGTTTTCCATTGTGTCATCCATCGCTTAGTCTAGTTGGCGGTGTGCCAAGATTTCCGAGACACGGCAGACTAATTAAAAGTGATGTTTAACTGCAAACCAAATTAATTGGTGAATTGAAATGATACAACTCTGAGGATCAAAACCCATTCATTTTAGTTCACTCTTCCGATACCTCTTACAATTAGAAGTTAAAGTTGAGACCAATGTCTACAGAACATCTTTCTAGTTAAGCTTGATTCTGTCTCTCCCAACAAAATAGATAATCCGTGCACCAGATACGGCCTGTAAACACTGCCGTATTTTTAACATATAACATAATTTGTTTTTGTTGTTTTGAGTAGGAAATTTGCCTTCTGAATCCATGTTAATAGCACAAGTTTTTAATGCCAAATACTAACATAGTCAAGTGATTTGCACAGAGGCCATGCATTAATATCAATACACTGTATGGTCATTTTCCTAGGTTCAATTCTCAACCTAAGCAAGGCAATTTTTCTTTCTCTGCATTTATTATATACATGTATACCGGGGTATATATATTTTTCTTTCTCTACATTTATTCAAAAATATATATATGCCACTACCAGATCATCAGAATAACCCAAAACAAGAAACACATTTATGGGTAATATCTAGATAAAAAGGACCCTATTTCAGTGTCCCTGTGTCGGTTCTTACCGTAGTGAAAGATTCCCAGCCTTTACCTGGATAAAAGTTTGTTAGTTCTACCGTGAGCCTCTGTAGCTCAGTCGGTTAGAGCCCTGGCCCTGCTAGCCAGAGACCCGAGGTTGAATCCCGTTGGAGGCAAGCACAATTTTATTTCTCTACACTTCCACAAAAATATATATATTACTATCTCTCAAAAACGTAAAGGTCATTGATAGCCATGCAATAAACAGTTACCCTGAATTAACAGTTTTATTCAGTTCTGTATGAAAAGATCAAATGCAGCAGTTCAAACATCTACCGTATTTGCCCGTGTATAAGACGCCATTTTTTTCAAAGGAAATGGGTGGTTTATTAGGAGTGCATCTTATACATGTACATAGCGGTAAAACACAGACGCTTTTTTTTTTTACAGCAGTCTGGGCGGGAAATATTCCAGCCACACGTGCACGTTGTCGCATTTTCATTGGTCAATAGTTGAGGCCATCCAGAAAAATCGTTAAACTGTGCAGTTAGCGAGAATTCCCAGGCAGATTTTACAAAATGGATTTTATATTTTATTGTCAGATCAATGTAA
>JAVFBZ010170003.1:0-16548 GCA_032466195.1 Katharina tunicata | reverse complement strand
AGCCGAAAACAAACTTCGATGAAAATAATCTCTGCAATTCTAATAACCTCTGTCACATTGCTAACTTACTCTTACACAAGTAATAAGTTCATACATAGTTTGTTTTGCCATATGTGTAACAGCAGCATATTAGCAAATATTGAGTAACTGGCTTTAAACAAGATTCGCTTCTTTGGTAAGCCAGTAAGCTATTATAGGAATTCATGTTGAAGTGTTGGAAGTATCCTTGAATACTGTTGTGTAATTTGGTCACCTTGGCAAAAACAATGGAACAACTCAATAGAAAGAGTACAAATAAAATTTATAAAGTTTTTATGTTTCAAAAGCGGCAAGGTTTATGACCGCTTATTATATGATGACCTTTGTAAATATTTCCATTTACAACCTTTATATAAACGCCGAAAGTATTTAGATTAAATGTTTATTTATAATTGTGGAAATAGTATATGTGGTTGTCCAAATCTTTTGTATAAACTTAATTTTAATGTACCACAGAGACAGACAAGACATCCATTAATTTTTAGATTGCCAGCAAGCAGAATAAATCTTTACAAGTATTCTGCTGTAAATAGATCTATGAACAAACTCAATAAATCTTATCAAAATAATTCCTCTATTGATTTTTCACTTAGTAAGGGATCTTTTAAAAATATTGTCAGATCATTTTGTTTTAACTGGAGGAATAGAATGTCTTGACTGTGATATACCAATTTAAATTATCTTACATTATTAATTATTCATTCATTTATTTATTTATTTATTTTTTTCACAACTTTTAGATGTAAATAACGTTTTTCGTCAAATACAATATTTTATACATACACATATTTATATAAATATTTGTATTCTTGTATTGTTATGTTTTATGTTCTATGGAACCTGTAAATGGGTTTTATATCCGTTGGTCATCCTCGAAATAAACAATAAACAAACAATAAACAATAAACAAAGTGGAATAGCGTTACCAACCTATCAACGGGAGATACAGAACCAGACGGTCCATCACACAACCGGGATCATCGCTGTAAAATTAAACAAAGTGCTTTTTTTATATTATTTAAGCAATAAATAACTAAAACATGACATATCAGTAGAGGCTCCTATGTCTCACTTACACCAACTTACTTATCAAGTTAAAAATAATGAATAAACTGAAACATATTATTACTCTGTTAAAAGGCTATTTTCATCAAAACCATCAGGTTACGACAGGGCCAATTCCAGCAAGTCTGTGTGGGTCTTTTATCAAGAGTAGGCCCATAAGCTGATCATGGAGCCTAGCTAATCGTGTAACTTACACTTAGACTGCGGCGAGTCTAACGATTCGTGACTTGGTTATGTTAAACACAATTACCTGAACGACCCTTTTCTACTAGCACTTGGTGCAAATTTAACCGCACTAGCCACTAACATTTCTTAGAATTAAGTACCACACTGTAAACATTTCAGTAATTTACAGTTGAATTAGTTAGATTATATTTACGCGGGTTTCTTCTGCATTGCATGTAACTTCCCAAAACCAGCTTTTTATTACAATTACTTTATATACACAGTTTTGTGTATAAATTTACACAAAAACGGTTGAAATTACAGTGAAGTTAGTGATGTTGATTTCAATGTTAAAAAAATAAAGCTGTTAAACTACATTATCGGCAATGTTGTAATTCTACAGTAGAATGGGCAAGTGTCTCAATTAACAACACTTGTTGCTGTGAATGTTCAGGTCTTGTGTGGGATTGGACTCAATCACGGCGAGACAAACAGCATACATCTACTTCATGCGTTAACTTATATCATTATACAAAACGTGTTACAATGGCTAATTTAGAAATGAATTAAGAAGTATATAACTCTTAGTTTCTTTGTTATGCCCTCAACGTATGTACAAGTGATAACATGTTTTATCTAAGACCGTTAGGGTACATTTTGAAATCTTGCGAGGGCAGGCAGTGGAATGTTAACTTGGATTGACTGCAAAGCGATTCTGCCCTCGGATACGTCATTAATTAAATTGCAGATCAACTCGGTTGAGCTGTCAGAGATTACTAGTGGCGCGGATGTTTAATTAGATAACTTGTCCGATAAGTAACGTTTAGTGCATATCGTTGTCATTTGAGAGAACTTGGCGAAAGTCACTGTAATTTACAAAGAAACAACACAGAAAGTATAGAGTACTCCCAGTGTGTATGACATTAAAGGTAACAACATAGTTATATTGGAAGTGGGGGATATTTACATAAATGAAAGCCATCAATGCTCTCCCAAAGGGATCGAAACGTGTGAAAATAATAAATCAGATACTTGTAGAAAATATGTCCCAAACGCGATATGTTTATGCCTTTACTATAACGTGACGTAATTTTATCGTACGATATTTTTTTGTCGTACAACATTTTGTGAAAGTGGTCCCTGATGCGTACACTCATGAAATGTGCACTCTAGACCACTCCGCCACAGAGACCGTTGTGGATTTCTTGGACCTCTGCTTTATAAATACTTCCATTTTTAGAGTATTTACCATCTTCAAGTATTAACCCGGCTAGAGCTTAACGGACACACAATAAACTTTCAATTTTAGAATGAAACCTATACACAAATAAAATTTTGCAGAATAATATAGAAGAAACTTCGACTAATTAAGTAATAACATATATTCTATATTTTGGTATACTGTGCAGCCTTTATCAGGAAAATACATATCTGATTTTGGAATAAATCAGGTATATTCAGACAAGTCACAATAAGTACACGAGAACAAAGCATATTTCAAGAAGAACATATTTGTTTGTCTTACTTGTTGAGAAAGATTAGGGGAAACATCGGAACACAACAGAAACAGGATTAGAGTGCGGGGAAGGTGATATAGGTTTTAATAATGAGTTTATATATACATTTCATAACCATTATATGATGTACGAATTCACATGTCTAAAATACAACCATAAATACATAGCTACAACCAAAAATTGTCTACAACAGGGCCGAGGGGCACTGTGATAAAAACAGCTGTGACATTTTCAAACACTTAAGCCCCTGTTTAACTTCCAACATATTTTATACATTATTACAATCCCGACAGACTCATGTCATAAAACATTGTTATAATCAAACATTCTAGGTCATCAATCTTAATTCAAACATATGTAACTCAGCTGCATGTTACACACATATTTCTAAAAGGTCTAGTGACATCAGATCTGAACTGCATTTTCGCGTGTATTTATTGTTTTATATGTGGAATATTCTAGACTGTTAATGTTTATCAAAGTTCCCTGACCAGTTTGCTTTGATTTGGTATATATTCTCAATCTGAAACTTTCTATATATGTTGACATAATCTTGAATGTTCCATTATACTATATAAACTCCAGAAAATCTATTATTTTAGTAGTATTTTACGTTTAGCATATTCAACATATTTTCTAGCCCAGTCAAGTTTGTTATCAGTACATTCAATATTCCGTTGTGGGTTTCTGAAAGCGGTATTTATTTTGGATGCCCTGTGCTTTGCTGGTCTACAAGACATTTGGAAAAGACGATACACGTGAATGCACGGTCCATAAAGTCACTGAATTCTCGATTCATCAAGAGAAGTAAATGCTTATCTTTTTACTTGTCCCAATCCGCGTTCGTTTAACCGTAGTGTATATTATTAGTGTTTTGTCACAACGAGGATCAATTTATAATCCAAGAGGAGTTCGTTTATAATCCAGGACCATTCTACACGGCCAAAGGTTCGTATATACTGGATATTTCTTATTCCCATATACTATCACTAGTAAGTAATAAACTCATTGTAAATATTTGTACATATATTTTAGTGTTGTCGTATTTTGTAAACAAAAATATTGGTAAATATAACAATTGCTAGTCATTGCTATTTTATTCGCGGTCCATTTCATTAGTTCGTTGTTGGGAAACTAAGCAAAGCTCAAGTCTCCTCTCACGCAGTTGCAGTTGTCATTTTATTAAATTACACTGAAATCATGATGAATAAAGTACAAGCGAAAAAAAAAAAAAGAACTTCAAGTGCATCAGGACATGAATCATCTAAAGGCGTTGCTAATAAGCCAAATAGGAAAGTCGAGTGAGCATGTCACACCCGGGTCTCAACGAAGATAAGCAAAAGCACGTGGCTAGCATTTCGCTATGGTTGATTACGAAAAAGCTGCATTACTTTGCTATTTTGGACGTGTATCGAGAGTAGAAGTCATACTTTCGTCTATATGAACTGTATTAAAGACATATAGTGATTTGAAGCTTAGATATGCTAATTACAAAATAGAATAGACTACAAGGCTGTCAACGAGTGGCTATATGTAGGCCACAGGATCAAGTTTTTCAGTATGTGTATCGTCAATATATGGATCAGATTGGGTGAGGCTAATGGGGAAAAACCCATTAAGTTAATGGTTGTAAAGTTGTTGTTGTTTAGATCATATTTCATTTTAACCCATTATAATTGAAGGCAAATTTTCCCACTCAATCACATGATTAAACTGTGTATGTGCTGGTCTAATGTAAAAATATGAAGACAGTAATACATAACAACCAACCAGTTCAAATTTTATAGAATGAAGAACATAAATCATCTATGAAGATCTATAATAAGCTGACATGTAATATATTGTATGAGTAAATAATTTTAATTAAGTATCGCATAGTGTTAAATCATATAGTATAATATATTAATCATGCTGCCATAGCAAGGAGTTAAGGGACATTACTTTTATTAATTGTATTGTGAGTTAATAATTTAATTAAGTATCGCATAGTATTAAATCATAGAGTATAATATATTAATCATGCTGTCATAGCACTGAGTCGAGGAACATTACTTTTCAAACAGAGTAAAACACTTAAAATAGACTCTGGTTTGTGTAAGTGTTGCATGCATCTTAATATTGTAGTTATTCCTAACGTATAACTTTAATCAAACAAATTGTGTTAGGGCTGTGGATGTATTTGTATCCTTATACAAAAATACCTCAACAATTCCTGGATTAATATTCTATATTTTTCATTTATTTTTTTATAGTAAAAAATGTAGTATAATAAACATATAATGTTAGATTTTTATGACATAATTTCAAAATGGAAGAAGGTAAAATTTGAAATGCAGTTAATTTCTTAATAAATATTATAGTTCACCAATTAATTTAGTCTGAAATACTGAAATCTGGGCCACGTACCATGGTATAGTGTTATTCCAATTTTATGAATGTTAAATTTTCCGTCTTCTAATTGTGTCAAAATCAATAACTTCTTTTTATTCTGAGCACTAAACTTCCACAGTAAGAGCTCATCGTTTATGTGGCGAGAATGCTTATATCCTCCTTTACCCATTTTTTTAATCCTACTTTTCCGACTGTAAAAATCATCATAGCAATAGCCCTTTAAATATGCTTTTGTACAGTTGAAACCCACTTGTTCGATTTGTTTATCTTCCCGCGATCCCAGAATGCAACAGTTTCATCGACACTCCTATCTGGCTCCTACTGTTATGTCATATAAACTACACTAAACGTTTGGAACTATGCTCTCCAGCTTGTATTGCTTTGTGGTCTTTCTCAGTTATGTACATAAATGCTTAATATGTTATATGTGCATATTGTTACATGTCTGTTTAAATATAGTTTATGTTGGTATCAGTGCTTAGCGCAGAAAAAGATTCACAGCCTTAACCTGGATAACAGTTCGCTCGTTCTATCGTAAGCCGGTTAGAGCGCCGGCCGTGCTTACCAGAAAGCCGAGTTCGAATCTCGATGGAGGCAATCACAAATGTCTTTCTCTACACTTATAAAAAAAGATATAGCTTAGTTTGTAATATTAGTATTTACTTTCCTGATGATGGCTGCATGGTTATCCGAAATAGTAAATATAGATGTAAAGAATTCAATAATTGAAATTTATTTTATGTTATTTAACCAAAGTGGATCTGTGGACAAGTTTTATTAATTCTAAGCCATTTGCGACTTGAAATCTCGACTACTATTTATACAGCTCATTCAGATGGACTACTCTAAGCAAATCGATATTATATGCAGCCAACTATGTTATAAAATTTTTCATTCTTTTATACTTTACACATATTCACAATAATGTATTTGTAATTCATTTCGTTGCCTGGGGTTATTTGTAACATAAGAAAGCAACACTCATTCCCTGGATTGGACGTATTGATTTCAGGAAATTAAAAAATTGATCCAACGTTTCTGTGCTGTATAAGTGATTTGTCCACTTGAACATTTTATTGAGCTAAGCTAGCATTTGATCAACATTACTACTTGGTTATGGTTTGAGTGTGGACACAGATTTGTGTGCTATTAGCTATGTCACATTGTTCTTTTAAAGAAGGTTTGGGACCCAGGCACCGATCGAGTGTCGATTCCACAGCATCGGACTTCGACATCAGAAAGACTTGACATAAGAAATAGCTCTCTAAAGTTAAACTGAGACGCATTATTTACCTAACCATTATGGACAACCAACAAAGAATGTCAGAGTTGCTTGTCTTGTATAGGAAATACATCACTTCTTACATAATTTGGCTTTCATGTGAACACCAAGTGATGCCCAATGTCTTTCGACTTAGTTTTAATATGTCTTTTTCAACACCATATGTCAAGTTAAGTAATCTTTGCAGTAAGGAGGGAGAGACACACGGCATAGGTTGTATTGGATAAAGTGGTGTGTTAACATTATGTCACTCCAAAAATATGCCATGTGGTGAATTCCTTCATATTTAGTGTCCAACGGGATGTATTTCATAGCAACGTTTGTTATATATTTTTAAACATGTTGTTTCGATTCCATTTGTTCGGTCTACTGAAATATTTAATTAGGGTTTTGGGCCTTAGTAAGATAATGTCACACATATGACGTTGTGCCAGTCTATTGATGGAAGAAAACACCCTCACCGATACAGCCAACACATCGGACACCACATCACAGTTAAGGGCACCACAACAAATATCCTCCGGAAAGGAAACCAACCACTAAATTATGTTAGCTTTTTAAATACTTGTTGTTAAGACCAGTCTTATAATACATGTACAGCAGCTACTCGATTTAAAATAAATTTTGAGAAATTGAAACACATTTATTTGGTCAAAGGTGAGCATGTTTATTAAAATTCGATAAACGCTTAAACAAAACGTACAGTATACAGTAACTATAGAGAGTAAAAATATATTTATACTTTTTATGTTTAGGCTGTTTGTTTGTTATTAACAGATCTACAGAAGTTGCGTTTAAAATTTATAAATAGATATTTAGGTTCAATGTAACATATGTTCGATCATTAAACCAAAAACACGTAATTTTACAAGGTTCATTCATCTTCGTTGTCATCAAAAAGATCAAGAGTAAGCTACTGATGAACGTAATTTCTTTAGGACAGTCAATTTTCGTTGAATTTATGCTTGGCAGCCTTATAGAAAATATGTCACGCGAGCAGATGATATCGATTTTAGCTGATTCAATCAACGTGTATATATTTCATGATTCTGCGAAGTAACAAGGTTGGGGAAAAGTAGCTCCGGGAATTTAACAGTAGATTTAACTGAGTGAGAATGCGATAACATCTTACAGTCTCTGAAAGCCTCTTAATATACCCACAGCTCAAACTGTGATGCGTAAAGATACATCTACCCAATCCTTTGTAATACAAGTTATTTAGCCCCGGTTACACGAACATCCCAATGGTGAACTAAAATGAACAGGTTCTGATCCCCATACGAGTTCACCAAGTAATGGCGGGTTTGCGGTTACTCGGCACTTTTGACAACCCTGTCGACAATCCTCGATTGAGAAAGCGGCGACACAAAGGAAAACCTCACGACATTCCAATAACGCCATATGTAGGTAAACTAAATCGATGCTAATCATGTTTAACCATTTTTTTTGGTGGCTCAATAAAGGTGGATCAATAAAGGGGGATTATGGTGATCCGGATCAGATTTAGTCCGCCTTTCTTTGTCCGTGTAAACGCATAGATCTGATCCAGATCAGAGTCGATTCAGACCCACCAAGTTTCACCCGTGTAAGGAACTAATATCTGTACATTTTTCTATCACTGTCGCATACGGCTTATCACAACACTATCAGTCTGTGTAAAACGTGTGCACATCATCGCCATGTTTATTTTTTAACGTTCCAGGTTATTTAATGTCAACAAGTTATTCGTATAAAGCTCAAATCTCAATCACATCCTGGATCATGATTGTACATCGCCATTAGGAATAAGTCGCCTTCATGACGCCGGTGACAGAATAGATGACATCGAAAGCAGACGACAGCCTTCTTAAATCTTCTATAAATCACTTTCAACTTAGGATACATAGGGGTGTGCTACCAGCAATGCCTAACTTGGACTTTATATATAACAACGCAAAAAGAGTGATTGGATAGACACTTGCCGTCGTGGGAAGCGTAAATGTTAAAGGATAATCAACCGGTAAATTAACCGAATAAAACGCACGGCACTTGTTGGTAGATTACAACTTATTTACACAATTAATCAAATACCCAAATAATGTAGGCAGGAGATTAGATCGAAAAGACTTGAAAAACGCGAATGACGTAAATAAATGGAGTTCTAGGTTCAATAAAACATCCATAATACGAAATAAAACAAAAATGTTGACTGTTTCTTATGACATCTATATATCTTCTTTTTCTACTTAAGTACCAAGATTTAAAAACAGCTGTTTATATCTATCCTGTTAACGTAATCAATGTGAACTTCTTAGAATGTTTATGGGTGTTTGTATGTGTAGAATTGCCAGATGTATTTAATTACTATTGATTTGGTACATGTGCGTAGTATTGAAGCCTCATATATAGGTAGTCAAAAGTATCATTACGTTCCAATTACATGGTAAGTCTTTCTTTTATACGTGAAATCTCGGTACAAATTGTCATAAATAGTTTATCCAGTTCACAAATGAGGCTAAATCCTTAAACTATTGTATATAAAGCAGTTTTAATTTGTGAAATTCAGACAAGCTAGATTAAAGATAATTCATGCAAGTTTACATGCATATTCAATTAATATATTTTTACTAAAATTTACTTTATCGTCCTGCAATTTTGGACGTAATGCTGGTTGTCTTCTCCAATGTATTTTCCAGATATCAAGTAAACGCAGCATCACAACATCATAACGTAACAGTCGCGAGAAAGAAACTCGTTCCTTTCACAACGCCACCGTTTAGTAGTATTTCGTATGTCCGAATACTTTTTTGATTCTTACCATTCCTTTTCGATAAACAGTCATGCAGTTCGATCGAACCCGTTAGTGATGGATTGTCTATAGGACTAACGCGTTCATCTGTTAAACCCTAATTTCTAGGTATCCTCCAACATTAACTTATACCAACGCATGTCTGATTATCGTAAGTAATTCATGCAAAACAAACTCATGTACCATGAACTAGAGTTGTAAATTTATTGACAGTGAAATACTTTTTCGGAAACCCAGGCTTCAGGTTATCTGTCGATTGCCATATGATGTTTATTTTCTTAAGGCCTTTAATTTTATTTGATTCTTGTGTTTGTTTGGTGTTGTGCAAACAGTTTCTGTAGCTGCCAATGACAGATCCCCGAGCTTAATGGCATTATTCCACTGGGATCAGTTTTACAGGAAACAGTCCGGAGATCTGATAACAAGTTATCGATGGATGGGATGTTTACTTCCAGGACTAACATGTCACTTTATCCCTTATGGAAGTTACTTAAGTACATCTTCTAACAGAAAATGACAAGAGCAGAAAAAAGGCCGCGAATAAATCAATGTTGCACAGGAAAACAGGCGCTAGTTTATCTGGCAGAAAATCGAATTCACATCCTGGTTCTCTTGTCATCAAAATTCCACTGAAGTATTCAACTCTGGTCTGACACATTAAACTCATTTTGTACATATGCTGTGGTATTATATTTTATGGCTTTTATTGTCTTAGTCTTAGGGCGCTAGGAGAGCTACACAATTTGGAAAATATTCTATTATTTGTGCTGTCTCTATATGTTGACACCCATGTGTGTGCGAAGGCTTCGATCGTTTGTGGATCAGAAAGGGTTTTGACGAATACATTTGGAACAAAACTGTATTCGCTGAATATTCAATGAAGGAATTATAAAGACATGTCACGCGTAGACTACAGTCGACTGAGCAATATACATTTATTGAGCAAGTAAGGAATAACATATAAAATTATAAATAAAAAATGATTGCTTAAGATAATATGATGCACAAAACAACAGCTGGGCAAACCCTGTAATACCAACTTCTTTGTAAAACGAAGGATCATTTATGCGTGTTAACAAACAGTTCCAATCTTTGAAATACATGCTGCTGAAAAAGAAAATATCAGTGTTCAAAGAAACAGCAATAGCGAAAGGAAAAAAAAAGACTATGCCCACTGTATCAGAATCCCGCATGTTAAAGGCTTTCTAGACACGCGTGTAAACTAAAGTATAAGACACAGCACTGTCAGAGATTGGTTTTACCATATCAATGATTTTACCACGATTCACGTCACACTGAACAACAACATTATTGGTATGAGGTTTGATCTATAAGACTTAAATGGTGAGAAGGAAATAAATCAATAGATATCAAGGTTCTCCGAAACATCAATTTCATCATCAAAACAAACGTGTAGTTTTTAAAGATTTTCTCTTTTATCTCCAAAAACTTTGAACAATTTGCCTGTTTATAAGTCTTATAACGCGGACAAATTCAGGCTTTTCCGGATAATAACGTTATTCGCGTAAAGCTTTTGGAAGTGAACGTTGGGCCACTTTCCCAGTAGGCCATCGAATGTGGTCTTTAAAAAATTTAAATTACATCTGCAGTTAGCATGTGTACCGTTAACAAGGCTATTCGTTGGGGGCCTTTTCAGTAAAAATGAACTTCGTTTTTATATATTTTACGTCTGAAGCCTTTCTACATGTTTTAACACCTACTTAAAATTGTAATCACTTATGTCTGGCCTTATCAGTTCGCTTTAGGTATCTTTTTTATTATAAGGCCTGGGGTGAACTGGAATGAAAACTTAAAATAATATAATTCGAATGTTAACGTAGCTGAAAACCCGCTGAAAATGGCGTTAAACACTAATCAATCAATCGATCTTTTTAACCCTGTCTGAAATGAAACAAAATCAAAAATATAAAAATATTACCGATCGGTAGCATCTTCACTCTTGGGCTGTTTGGGTCTTCCCTTGATAACGGCGTGGCTGACCAGCAGCTTTTACGATATTGGACACCGATTTTTCTGACGTCACACGCTTAACGGAATACTTTCTGTATGTAAACTGTTTGTCGACTTTCCGACTCAGAAATAGCAGAGCTATGTGAACCGTTTTAAGGCAAAAAGGAAGATGAAATTTTTGAAATTCTACGAAGTACCAGTCGAGACGAATTAATTCATGATGTGAACAGTTTTATTGAATCACAAAAAAAGCGAACACGTCTGTTTCAACAAATCTCGACATCAAAAATGTACAGGGAGTACAGCGCTGCTTGTGGGGAAATAAACAAGAACCGAAATTTTAATATAAATGATCTGTCCTTCCCATGTAAATATTTATCTGGCAGAGTTAGTTTGTTATTCATCATAAGGAAGAAAGATGGAAGCGAATACGAGCCTGGGTCTTTAGAAGCCATAACAAACAGCATTGAAGGTAGGCGAGAAGCTAAAACATAAACAAAAAATATTGTGTTGTTTACATTCATGCTATTTTTGTAAAAAGATAACCGGAAATTAAAAAAAAAAATCAATAAACAAATAACCCCCTGAAGATAGATATGGATCAGTTTGCACTACGTAATAATCGGAAACATAAATATCAACTTTTTTTCTTACCTGGTTCCCTTTGTATTGTTTAAATTTAAACATCTTGAAGACTAGGGATATCCTGTTTCCTTGCGTTCCCGTGAATTTCACAAGGAGAATGAAGATCTCAAATAAAAAAAAATGACATAAAAATCAAGAAAAGGATCGTAAACTAAACGCTGACCTAAGTTTGTCCCCGAAGGAAGAAAACAAGTTATTGGAAGCGAAACAAATTGGTCCTTTTTTACGCCGAAAAGTTTTCTCTGTTTTCTCTGTTTTACTTTTTGAGGGAAATGTTCGGAGTTAGAGGTCTTGATGAGCACAGAAAACTTAGGTTTAGAGACATTTCATTGCGAACAGATGTTGATGGAGCAGAATTTTTAGAGTGGGCAGAGCAAGATAAAAAAAAAAAACAGGGACGGGAGTCACAGAGATGACCATCGCCTGACAACCCCTCGCCTGTACGCCCCAGATGACAGCGATGACTCCATCGACTTGTATAAATCTTTTGTCCAATCCAGGCCGGAATCCCGCAAATCTTCCGACAGTCCTTTTTATTTAACACCAATCCCGGAAAAAAAGACGATCCCAAAAATCTAAATATATTATTATTACACTCCAAAGGGGAACATAGATTGGGTGAATTGATGAAGAAAGTGGCAGAAGCCGCGGGTTTGTCCGGCAAAATCACAAACCACTCGGTCAGAAAAAACAACTGTTCAAACACTGGTCCAATCTGGAGTACCTGTACATAAAGGGCATAAATTAATATCAAGTATCCAGGACTATGACAACAAGCTTGACCACTCAGACCAAAGGCAGTTTTCACAGATTTTGTAATCTGAGTTTCGTGCACCAACACATTCGCTATCACGCAGTCTCAGTCAAAATCTCAGCAGTCTTTTTGGAAGCGCAGTGCTCAATAACTGTATATTTATATTTCATTAGCTTTGTAACTAAGTTTCTCTGTGATCATAATTTGAAATCTTTCCATCTGTTTCGTTTGAAAAGGTCAGTTACGGTTGAGGTTTGAACATGTCACGTGACGTAATATTTACATTGTATACATGCGCTTCGATGCAACACAAATCAAATTTCGACAAAGACAATAAAGTCAACGAAATTAGCCACTTGAAAGTTTGTTTTTGTGTTTATTATTTTGATTTTAGTAATTTTCTTTAGGTGGCGCTCTGGCGCTGGGAAGCTGCTCACAAGCTTGCAGCTTCCGGCAGCGCCAGTACTCGTCCATACAGAAGCATACAATCCAATAACCTTCAATTATAACATATTGCGGACCATATTCGTTATTGAATTTTGATGACATATTTGAGACACGTCTGTAGCGCGTCCGTAAAACAAGTGGCCTATATTAAACTTATTCGGGTGGATTCCCGGCTTATTGGACTTTTTGGGGAATTGGTGGCGAATAAGTTTTGAATCTACAGTGAATAAGTTGCTATGAATCCGCCGTTAACTCTATCGACTCAAATAAATTTTATAACAATAATACAGATTTATTCATGACGATTTGTGAAAGATCGCCACCATGGCAAACATCATTACGTGAAATACTAGTAAGTAAATAACGCATTTCAGATACTTTGGAACCATGTTTTAAATAATGTAGTAAAAATTTCCATAAAATTTATAAGCGAATTGTTTACCTTTAATTTGTTTATACAATGTTGGAATTATAAGAGGAAGCCTACATTTTTACAAACCGTTTTTAAATGTGTGTCCTATGTTATTATACCGGCTCTTGTAAAATGCTCACTCAAATAAAGGTACAAAATAAAAAATATTGATCAAAATACACACACAAAATGTACAGTTAATGAACTATAATTTAGTACAATCTTTGATAAACAATATTCTGTTTCTTAATCTTTAAGCAAGTCCCATGCCATTCTTCCAGTGAATCACATTTTCTAAAGTGTGGATTTATACAATCAATCTATAAAAGCACCAGTGTTCATTCACATAAGACCATTTTATTTGGTTCTGATCCCTGTTGTATGTTGTGTAAATGTCTCCCTTACTTCCTTTCCTAGTCTCAGACAGATGTATGAGATAAGTGGCATCATTCTACATTAAGCAGGTCTAGAGGAGAGGCCGGAAATCTGATAACAACTTTCAGTGGAAGAAGTATTTACTTTCAGGACGAACATGCCCTTTTTATCCCTTATGCAATTCACTCAAGTATACCTGTAAACAGAAAAAACACGGTAACATTAAAAATGATTGTATATGCTTGGTAAACAATAAAACAGTAGTCAGTTTATCGAGCAGGAAATTGAACATATAATAGTTTCCAGCTGACGAATATTGTGAATTTAACGTAAAATTCGAATAACAATATATTTAATAATAAGAGAAAAACATTGAAACCCATCTGTATAAATATCTGTTACAATATGCGTTTAGGTAGACGACACCTTTCTGGCCCTTAAACGTAAAAATGACTTTTTTTATTTTCTACTTAAATTCCAGTTTTAGTTTTGCATGTGAAAACAATGAACCCTTACCATTCCTCGATGTGCTAATAATCTAAATTAACCACCAATTTAATTAAAACAAGTGGACACTTTGTCCGCAAATCTCATGAAGTAAACCTTATTCCATTATAACTGTCTACAGCATGGAAAATATGTGTACGAACTAATGATGTTCATGCCAAATATTCACATGATTCGGACAACCCACTCTGTTTAACGGTATGTTGTTTCATCCATTAGTGTTATGACCTGTTAAAGTTGGATATCTTGCAAAGTGCTATCAGTTTACATTAACATATAAAGCTGACAAAGCAGTTGTCAAACTTCTGTTCAGGCATTACCAACTAACATAAAAATGTGTTAGACACATATGGCAAGTTAAACTATATATAAAAAAGAGAACCTTGGGCCAAATATAATAACCAATTTAAATTTACCTCTTGGTGATTAAAATATATACAAATTAGGATAAAGTAACTGCGTGTTTGCAAAAAAGAACAAAGACTTGAAACGGGCTGGATAGGAAATATTCCTTTTGTGTTTATCAAAGAGAACAGAGAAAGGGGTATTTAAGTTTTGATTTGCATCAAAACATTAAATCAATATTCTTTCAGGGAGCATAAAGAAAGGTTAAAAAAGAAATAATGGGCCCATTAAAGAATAAAACTATCCATTAAGTGATAATATCTAGTAGAGTCATTGTGGACACCTTCTTTTAATTGTTGCCGACAAATTGGGTGAAGGTATGAATTATACAAGAATGTGAGTGCATACAAAAAAAGAATGATAGTCTTTTTTATCTATTTAGAAACAGATAAGATTTAAAGTGATTCGAATAAAAGAATAGTGTTGTTATATTTATATGAGAGACGTATTGACTATAAACGGGCTGGATAGGTAATTCCAAATTAAATATTTTTATTGGGTAAGTAATGACTAATTAAAGATGGTGTCAAATTTAAAGAGCTTGTAAGTTACGGAATTATGTGGAAATACCCACGTTCCACGAAAGTTTTTCTGGAAATATGCAGGAAATTTGCTCTAAGTCCATGTTAGATCTTAAAAAAATATGTTCACTAACACGCTCAAAAGAAATTACATATATTTGCACATACAATTTAAGCATTTTTGCCAAGATTAGGTCCAGCATATATTCTTCGATTCTGAGGTTTGTCTGGATGTAAACAAAGGTGTCACTCTGGCTACTTTTGAAAAAGGTTGGGACAAACGGTATAAAATGACAAGCTAAAGATGTAAGGTTTGAGAAATAAAGGAAGAGACTATTTTAAGATCACTCATGCGAATAACATCAAAGGCAGGTGAATATCACCGGCGAGTTTAAATAAGACGTTCAACGTTTTCTATAGATTTATTTATTTATAACGTTCAACTCAAGGGTGTTTCATTTATATGACTTATGACTTTATATATATGGTGGAAAAGAGGGAAGAAACCTAGTAAAAACCATCCACGATCTCCACATCTACTGGAAAACTTCCTTTATATACCTAAGGCCGACAGATGAGTTCGAACCTATACAGGGTATTGTAAAGAGGAATCAACATTCTAACGCTCAACCAGCTGAGCAACGGGGCCGTCCCCGCTGTCAACAGAAACAGTTTGAAACTGGAAAAATGCCCAAAGACCAACACAGTATGAGAAACGCTTAGCGCATGGTGCCAGTTGCTCGACACCTTTTACTGAGATCATAGATAAATAGTGATTAAAACCCCTGACCGACTCAGAAAGTGATCAGTTAGAGTCTGGCTCTGAATAATTCTTTACATTACGCTCTTAAAGTTGAATTGAAACTCTCAAGGTCCATTTAAACGAAGATGACGAATTTCCACTTTGATAGAAATATTATCGAACACACGTTGTATGATCATACATGCTAACCCGTCACTTCTATCAGTGCTCTTAATTTTGGGCCTTAAGAACAGCACTTGTTCTGGTGCTATGGCGATATGAAAAGGAGCGCCTGACGGACTTGAAAGAACTACATGGGTAAAATACTGATACAAATGTGGGTAATTTCATTCGGAAAAATTCCGCATAGAGTGTCACCAGGCAAGTTGTATGAAAAAATATTGCCAATAAGAGTGGTGCTTGAATGTGCCAGACGAGTAGGTTTCATAAACTAGTGTCCAAAAGAAACGATACCACATGTTTGCAACGACATAAAATAAAAACTAAACAATGCAGAAGTTT